>CATIWR010004473.1:0-45462 GCA_949677035.1 Omphalea diandra | reverse complement strand
TATCGTCCGCCAGTTTAACCGGCGGACGAAAGATGTTGGCCACCCCATTCTGCAAATTATTTTTTGAATTGCCTTATTTTTATAAATATTTTTTAATTCATAATATTTTCCTAATTTTTTTTTTTTACATTAATTTGAAAAATACCCCTCCCACGTCGGCCTCAACCGCACCAAGTAATAGAACATGATCTCGTGCATTATACCGGACACCGCAAATGTAGTGAATACAGCTGCGAGTTTGGCCTTCTCGCGTCCGATCAGATGTGCGAAGAAGTTGTGGGTAGGTTCAAATACGGTAGAGCGTAGGATACCAATGACCATGAGGTTCCATCTCTTGCCCCAGAAGTCTTGCAGTGATGTGGTCCGATATGGTTCGTTGAACTATGGTTCAAGCTCTACGCCAAATATGGTTCTAGTCAGTGCTGCAGTTATGGCTAGGATGAGGTCCAGCATGAAATAGACATGGAAGTCAAAGAGACACTGGATGATTTTTGGATGGATATAGTCACTATAGACATACACATGTATCAAAATTACCACAACTAGACCTTTTGTTACATAGCTCAAAAGGCCTTCTCTTGTCTTTCCAGGAGATGGGCTTCCTTTATTTTTACCATCTGGGATGGTTGGTTTTGGAACACGGCCATTTAGATGAGATTTGGTGATGGATTTTTTCGGACATTGATTGGTAAGCAAGAAACAGCCAAAAAAAGTGGAAGAAATGGATGGATCAGAAGAAAGAGGGCCTTTACCAAAAGCAAAGAGGAGGAGCTTGAAGGTGGCAAGCCAAGAAATGATGAAAGCAGTAGTGCCACCGAGATGGATAGAGTCGAGAGTTAGAGGAAGGTAGAAAAAGAGGCAAACATTTGGTAGGACAAAGATGAGTCTTTTTATGCCTTTGGGGATGATATTTTTGATTGCATGACAATAACATAAAGAAATCAAGACTATAACCCACGCCTTAATGAAGTTATTGATTTCACGCCCCTCCATTTTTTCTTTTCTCGGTTCTTGATCTTTAGTACTCTGTTATTGACTATTACATAAGGAGAAAAAAATGAGAAGTTTTCTTTTTTTCCACAAGTCATGGCAAGATAATAATGATTCATGGATGGAGCATAACAGAAAGTCGATTGAAAGACGTTCTTTTGGTTTCCTCTGTTTTTTACTTGGGCATAAGGTGGAGGAAAGGTTAGGCCTTCTGCATCCCCAAGACGTCCCATAGACAAAAATATCGGAGTCTTAAAATAATGTTGTGGGCTCCAGTGTTTGTGAAATTCTAATGTGTGTGAGATCCCCAAGTGGGATTTGATGTTGAAACATGAATTTTAGGTGAATTTTATAATACGGGTTTAATTAAATTTAATGATGAATAATAATTTTAATTTAATTTAATATATTTAATTTTATATAATTTAATGATAAATAATAATTTTTATTTAATTCAATAATAAATTATTAATTATGACATCATAGTACATAATATAAATGACATTATAGTTTTTATCATATATTTTATTTGATGGAATTATTATTATTTTGGTGAAATGGAGGCTTTAACCCAAAAGCAACTAAACAGTATAATTATTGATGAATTAAAAGACATTAGATGCAAAAACAAAGTATTACCTTTCCATTATGCCAAAAAATAAATAGTTGCTATTATCCCCTGAAAAAAATATTCATTAATGAATAAGATGAGTTTGACATTCTAATAGCTGATTTTAAAGTAAAAATAAAAAAGATACTCTTACATAATTAGTAAAAAATTTTCAATATGAATTTATTATTAGCAAAATTTTAATTTTGAAATAATTGACATTTAAAAATTTTACTAAAATATTAATTATTTTAAAATCTTAAAATATAATAATTCAATAGAGAAAATTAAAATTTTGCCAACAATAACATCAAAGATGTTCTAAGATTATATGTTTGGAACCAGGATGGAAAGAGAATGTGAGACCCATATAATAAAAATGAATTTGTTGGTCCCATGTTTTACCATTTTCATCTTCCCCAAACAAAGATCATAAGTGGCTTTCCTGTAAAATAAAGCATTAATCCTAATGCTTGCGAAAGTGATGGCAATATAAAAGTTCAATTGTATATTTTAATTTTATGTTTTGCACTATATGATTAAACATATCTATATTTATAATGGTCCTTTTTTTACTAACTTGAAGGATTCTATGATTAAAAAAAAGTGAAGAGTACTTTAATGCTAAAAAGAAAAAAAAACAAATATATAAAAATGATAAACAGAAATTTCAGAAAATAGTAATAAAAATAAATTATTATTTTCTCTAAATAAATGTTATGTTAAATAATAAAACAAAACCCACGTCTAAAATCACAAAATAAGCAAAACTCACAAGAAAATTTTGAAAAAAATAACAGAATCTCATTTCTCAAAATCCTAAACTATGCAATAAAATGTGTTTTTTATATATATATATATATATATATATATATATATATATATATATATATATATATATATTCGGGTACTTTTGATTCTTATACATAACCGTCCAAAACTCATCTTGTTCTTTAAGGTTAGGAATGAGAAAAAGGAGCCGTAAATTGAAATCAAATTGAGCAAAAACTAGTTAATCAATCCAACAGTTTCAATTTCTATTTATATTTTAATGATTTTGTGGTTTTTTATTTAATTTTTAATTTTATATTGAAAACTAATAATTAATCAAATTAACAGTATATATATATATATTATTTTTTATGTAATTTACATATAAATTTAAACATTATACTATTATATATATTATAATATATATAATAATAATATATTTTATATATTTATTTTTTATAATAATAATAATAATAATAATAATAAATGTAGTACTCATATATAACCGATTTATCAATCAATTTTTTAGATAATCAAAATAACGATTTTTTTTTATAAAAATGATTACCGTACATGAAACCATCCTAATCATGTCCACACGTCTGATCCTCATTGATCAATGTTTGGCATTAAATTTGGGTAGTTTTTTTTGGTATCAGGCGTCATTCGGGGAGGCCCAGTGTTTATGAAATTTAGTTGGATGTGGAAACAGTACTATTTTCCCATTTCTTCTCCCTCACACTCTTTCTATGATTTGAATCTGTTTGTGATTTTATTTGTTACTGTTTTGGTTGAATTACCTTTCTTTTTTTTTTTTTTCATTCTTTTGGTGGAATTGTTGATAAAATGTATCGCATTTGATGCAATAATCATAAATCATAACCACTTATTATTATTATTATTATTATTATTATTATTATTATTATCCTATAAAAAATAATTAATCTTCAACTATTAGTTATCTCAAAAAATAATAGACTTCTTATAATATTTTTCATTTTCAAAATTAGTTGTAATATAAATATAATTTTATTTTAATGTTCATGATTATATAATTAAACATGATTATCGTATTTATAATTGGTTATGTTTGTAATAATGAAAAAAGAAATCATATATATAACTAGCAGCTAAAATGGAGAAAGAGATGCTTTCTTTCAATTATTCCAAACTTGATGGAAATAAAATGGCTTCTATTTAAGTAGAAATGTAAAATTAACAATATAAAAAAATTCAAAATGACACAACAAAAAAATAAGTGACAGTAGAATTTTTATAGTTTATTTTAGTTCATTTGATTATAAAAAAAGGTGAATATAAATATTTAAATTATTTTACTATTTTTGTTATTATTTAAAAATAATATACAGACATAGTCTAGTGATAAATTGTATTTTTTTGAATAAAGTTTCATAATTGAAAAAAAATTATACACAAAAAAAAAAAAAAAAAAAGTAATCACACGCCAACTGAGTGCCCAAAACAATGGAAAATGTTTACATGGAAGGATCATGCATGCAACAACCAACGCAGTAAAATTAACGTGGCTGTTAGCTTCATCTCTTCACAAATAAAAATGCAATAATTAAAGATCAACAACAAAGCATAGAGATATAGCATTAGATAGGAAGAAAATAATTAATGGAAGCGGAAGTAAGCAACTTCTTCAAGGTATGGCTCACAGTCTTGGTTTCTTTATGCTATTGCTATAGCATTGGCAAGACTGTCCCAGAAGGCGCAAAAAGACTTGTTTTAGTACTCCCCGTTATATGCCTCTTTTTCTACCTTCCACTAAATCTCTCCACCATTCATCTTACTGCATTCACTGCATTTTTCATTGCTTGGCTTGGTAATTGTAAGCTCTTACTTTTTGCTGTTGGTCATGGCCCTTTATGTTCACATATGTCACTTTCTCTCCCTACTTTTGTTGCTATTGCTTGTTTACCAATAACGATCAAACAAAACCCACCTCTGAAATCACAAAATAATCAAAACCCACCACAGCTAAAATCTAAAAACAAGCAAAAACCACCAAGAGAAACAAAAAATAAGCAAAACCCATTTCTTAAAATCTTTGATCCTCCAATAAACTATGCACTAAAAGGTGTCATTTTAGCCGCTTTGATTTTTATATGTGACTATAAAGAATTTATCCACCCTAATGTCATCGCGTTTGTTCATTGTTGCCAACTTTACATCTCCCTTGAGATTCCTCTTATCATGATTGCGTCCCTAGTTCGAACCATGCTAAGACTGGAGATTGAGCCACCATTCAATGAGCCATATCGATCCACTTCGCTACGCGATTTTTGGAGCAAGAGATGGAACTTAGCGGCTAGTAGCGTCCTAAAGTTAACTGTATATGAACCCATCAAAATCTTAACTACACGTCTTGGTCTCATTGATCCAAACTGGGCCATAACGCTTGGCACTTTGGGTGCTTTTTCACTGTCAGGGATCATGCACGAGCTCCTTGTTTATTATCTTGGACGTTTATGGCCTACAGGAGAAGTGTGCAGCTTCTTTATTTTGCATGGGGTTTGTTTATTAGTCGAGGATTTTTTGAAGAAGAAGCTAAAGGGCAAGTTGCGGTTGCCAAGGCCAATCGCCAGTATTTTGGTTATTGGATTCGTGGTGGTTACTTCCATTTGGCTTTTCTTGCCTCGATATAGACAATGCAAGGCAGATGTTAGGGTGTTTGAGGAATATGCGGCGACAGCCGCTCTTGTGAAGAATTCCTCAGATGTTCTGCTTGGCTCTTTTATCACAAGCTTGCGATTATAATGATTTTGGTTTAAGTAATATCAGAACTTATGACTTGGAACTTTACTTATAGAATTGAACTTTTAAAATATTGTTATTATTAATATTATTGCTCTTCAAATTGACCTTATATGTCATTATGCCAATAAACTTTCACTACAGTGGTTAAGGATCCGTGGCATAATGTCAATTACATAATTAAAAGTTAAAAATTTTGCTTTGTTGTTAATCATCAGTACAATTTTTTTCTTTTTCCCATTTGTGCATGAGCTAAAATTAACTTTTATGAATTTCTTTTAATCATATTATGTTATTATTGATTCATTTTTTACTTATATGAGTGAGATAGTGGTGCATTCACACTACAAAAATTTATATTTAATAGTTATGAAAATCAAATGTAACAAAA
The DNA here is from genome assembly GCA_949677035.1 of Omphalea diandra. Classification (NCBI taxonomy): domain Eukaryota; kingdom Viridiplantae; phylum Streptophyta; class Magnoliopsida; order Malpighiales; family Euphorbiaceae; genus Omphalea; species Omphalea diandra. Next base: position 39,919 of record CATIWR010004473.1, on the reverse strand, counting down.
CATAAAACTTGTTTAGCTATACTTTTTTTTTTTTTTAATTCTATAGTGACGAATTTTATAATATTGTCAAATAAAGTTAAGAGATAAATATGACACATGATAATTATTTTTTATTTTATAAGTTGCAAGTGTTAGAATAGTTAATATTTATCTAATCTAATGATGAGTATTAATTACAATATCATAATATAATAACGTAAATGACACTGTAATACCAATTTCTCTTCTTTTTTTTTTTTTTTGGTTATTTCCATAGCAAAAAATTATGTAACTGAACCTTATGTTCAATAGTATCCTGCGCTCTACCGTGTATGAACTTATCCTCACCATTAATATAACTTCATGGGCCATGAGTGGGCCCAAATCCTAGCTGTAATGGGCTCCTTTGTGGTCTCAGCATGAGTTCATATTTTATAGAAAATTTTATTTATAATCTCTTTTTCTCTTTGCACTTGTTTATTTTCTCTTTATATTTTTTTTCTTTTTATAGCTTCTCTCCATTTAAAATTTTTTTCCACAATTCTCTGTTTCCTTTTCTACCTTTTTAATTTTTACAACTTCTTTTTCTCAATCATAAAAAAATTTTATTACTCATTTTCAATCACACACTCAATTTTTACCTTCACCATAAACTTTCAAATACTTGATATTAAAATAAGTCATTAATTTGAAATAAATATCTTATAATAATATTCATAATTTAAAAAAAATCTCATATTTTATAAAATCATTTAAGTATTGTTAATTAAATATCATGCATCATTTAAATTGATTATTTCTTTTCATGGCAACATTTACATCTTTAAAACATAATGATTCAAATATTTTAATATAACTAATATATGAGACTTTCTATTTTTTAGCACAATCATATCAATATTTATGTCAATTGCATACAATGAAAGATATTAGTGTGATTGGATCCATTAATACCTAAAATAAAAATATTATCTTTAGTTAATTTATAAAGCATGGTAAGCTTTAATAAGAAAAATTTATAAAGTGTGATAAGCTTTAATAATGCAAATATGCAAATATGTTGTACATAAATTTTAACTAATTTATAGAGTGTGATGAGTTTCAATAATATAAAGGGATTGTAAGATAAGTAATAAGGGTGAAAAGATAATTTATTTAAAGTATATAATTACATAATTTATTAAATTTTAGAGTGAGTGCAAAGGGAGAATTGACGGTTGCAAATAGAATTATCCTAATTTATGTCTTGTGCAAGGGAGCCACTTAGGAAGTTACATGGTTCTTTTATTTTCCATAACTCATATATTATGGATTCAGGTCGATGTTGCATTATGAACATGACTCTAAAAATAATGTATTTGCAATTAAAGATTAATGTATATGCAATGACCAGTGTATATTTATATTTTAATGTACATGCATTTTAATGTACATATAATTTAATACCAATGTACATTGGTTTAGGTATATAAAGCAAGATAGACACGATTCCATATTTTGCATGGGTTTTATTTGGTGTTAAAATTGTAGTTAAGAAGGTGATTGAGGGCAGGTGGTGGTTGCCGGGTTGATATGGGGGGTTTTAGCGGTTGGACTTGATGGTGACGGGGTTTTGGCTTTTCTTTCCGCCGTTGAAGCACCAGTGTAGAGCATAAGTTATCGGGTACCTGAAGAGTACGCAGCACTCCATGCGGTTGTGAAGAATTCCTATGGTGCCTTCTTTGGGCTCACTGTCACATTTCAAATGTTCTTCAAAATTCTTTTTTATTTTGTTTTTTCGAGCTTTTTTTAAATTTTAAAAGCGATATAGTAATTATTTTCTTTAGATTAAAGAACTAAATACACTTATGAATTTGTCTCTAAATGATAATAAAAACAAAATAAATTTTTTCGTCAAATTTATTTCTGAACTTATATTATTTTGACAAAATTACCCATTAATAGTACTTTGCACATCATTAAAGACAATTTTCCCTAAATACCAAAAATCCTTAAATCTCAAAATTTTAAAAACATAACTTCATTTTGACACAACAATGTATTGTGGAGTAACAATTATGTTCATTCATCCAATTGCAATAAATATAAGAAAAAAATGTATTAAACATGAGTATAGTAGTGTGTAAAGTTACTGTTAAATGATAATTTTGATGATTTTTTATGAAATAATATAAGTTTAAGAATAATATAAATTTAGGGATAAATCTTTCGGGCAGGTTTATAAAATTTGTACCTTTCAGCCACAGCATCCTGATTTGGCATATAGCTACTGATCTTTGTTATTATCATGATTATCTTGGCAATGACCGTAGACAGCACAGAATTAGCAAAAGCGTATCTGATTATATGATGTATCTGCTAGCCATACGACCAAATATGCTTCCCAAAGGGAGCAATACAATATATGCATTTGCAGATACCAGCAACGCGATCCATGACTGTCTTTTTCAAGGTGAAGGCAAGAAGGCATATGATAAAGAAAAGGATGCTCGCATCAAGATACTGGACTGAAACTTTACAGAGGCAGACTTTGCTGAACAATTAACAGCAAGTAAGAATAAGAACTCTTTGCTAATTAGTGGGTGCCTTCTTGCTCAAACTTTGATGGGCTTGAACTCGTTCGAGAAGAAGTGAAATGCAGTGAGTGAAGTTTGGATTGAAATGCTTGCTTATGCTGCCAGTCATTGTGAATGGAAACAACATGCTCGACATCTTAGAAAAGGTGGAGAGTTGCTTGCTTATGTCTGCCTGCTTATGGCTCATCGTGGTTTAAGCAGGCAATTTCAAGAATCTTACTTTCAAAAACCGAGTAATTCTTTATAACAGTAACTGAATTATGGTCAAAATTTTATTGTGATCAGTAAAAATTAATTTTGATAAATCAAATTACTTAAATATGATTATTATTTTAATTAATATACCCAGTCAAATTAAAAAACTCAGGCATCGGTTAATGAGAAGAGGAAATCAAGGTGTACTTGATGAGAAGAGGAAATCGAGGTGAAAGACCAATCTTGACGCTTAAGACCGAAGGAAATCCCAATTTAGGTTTAGGTCACTGAATTTCTTGCTTTTTCTGGCCGACTACCAACCCACTACTGTTTCAGTTCTAAGATTATGGTTGGTTTGCGGATCTTCGCTATGGATCTTGGCGTATTGGTGTGAGTCTAGCATTAGACTTATTGATCTTTTGTATATTTTTGTATATGTTAAAATTGAAACGAAGGAATTTTAATGCGTTTGGGAGGGGGAAATTTCAAGTTGCAGACTGGCAGAAGTGTAAGCTGGGCTGTGATGAAAAGGCCAAAACAAGTAGGATAGATTTATTGGAACCCAGAGAAAGTAAAGCGAAATCAACACTCTAAATTCACCTGCTCTGACTGAGTATGGTTTGAGGAATAGCAGGAGTAGCTGCACGTTGAATAGAACATTGGCACATGTGGTAAGCTTCTAGCAAACGCCCACAATCTGGACATCTTACTTCCATCTTCTCCAATACCGCCACATCCTCATCACATAGAAGAAATCTGCAGTAATGTGGCCAGCTGGTGTAGAAACTTTCCATATAATTTTTGAGTGCTGATACAAACCCTTTGTTACTGGCTTTTTCTTGCCACTCATCGTACTGGTTCATGGCTGTCAGGACCAAGTCTACGTAGGCTCTGACCACCTCAGTTGGTATTTGGAAGAATATAGCCCATCCGTCTGTGCTGCAACCAAGCATAAGCAAATTCGTGACTTCCTGCAGTATTCGATTTGTCTGCCATTGGGATCCACACCATCTCATAACTTGTCCATCCTCTTCCTCGTCTTCTCGACTTTTTGCAAGTATGAGCGAACATATCAATCTCTGTATACGAGAGATGATCAAGATCTGATACCAGCACCAGCACATGCTTCCTCTTGAGCACTTGAATACAACCTTCATGTCCCAAAAAGTATCATTTTTTTCAGAGTTGATTTGGTTAGACCGGAATTTGAATTAATTAACATTTTACGGATTATTTTCTCACTTATTTTATAAGATAATTAAAAACTTTTTAATAACATATATCAAATTGAAATTTATAAGATAATAAATATTAATTTTACAATTTATTTTATATTATATATTTAATTAAAATTTTATAAAAAAAATTTAACTAATTTGATCTCTGAAAATTTTTAGAATGATCTCTTAAGTTAAACCATATGTTGCATCCCTATGATATACCTCATAGAAAGCTTGCTATTGAATGATACAAATTGTAAAAGAAATATCGAAGCCATCAAGAAAAATTAAAATGATGCGTTATTAAATTTGTATTCCATTATTAATTTAACAATTAATAAAATAGAATGTTTTTATTTCTATTCAGTTGTTGATTTTGATTAACAACAACTTTTCACAATTTAAAAATTAAAATTTGGATTGTTAAATTATAATATTTTTACAGTAACGTTTCTTAAAGGAACCAACTAACCTTTACTCTGGAACTGCCTACCACAAGAGCTGGTTGATCATGCTTTGCTTCAATCAATTTTTTTAGTATGCTATATCCCTTTCATAACTTATTTGGCGTCTGAGCTTCTCAAATTTTTCGTCTATTTTTTTTTTTCATCTGCATAAAGAGCCACTGTAATGATGCAAATGCAATCATTCTAATATCGCAACAATACACAAATTAAATAAATATATAAAGCAAAATACTTGCACTAAAAGTTACAATTTGATATACAAATCTAATTCGAAAATAATTCGAAATGAGATTGATCCAATCTAAATATAATTTGATATAATCCATGGATAAACTTGAATTGACTAGATCTCAATAAATCCCAGTTATATTTTGATGCTATTATATTTAATAGTCATTCTGTCAAATTTAAGAGTTTTTCATTAAAGATTAAACAATCAACATATATCTAAAACACTTTCTTTAATATCCATATTAATATTATCCTTAATCTAATCTATCATTTTTTCAAATTATTAAAAATGTATTAAAATCAAATCAAACATTATGTTTTTGACTACGAGGCTTGAATGAGTCGAAAGGAAATTTGGATATCAAAACAAGTATATCTGACATATGTTAATTTTTCAACGAAAATCTATTTAGTATAATGATTCCAATTTTCCAACTTACTCATGTCTAGCAATTCGCATGGCACAACCCACAACACTTCTGATACTCAAGTATGCAGCCACAGGAACACGATGCATGATAGTCTCCACTGGTGATGCGTCCATCTTATTATACTTTTCAGGTAGCTCCTTGATTATGACTATGTACTTTGTCAATTTCGCCACTTTGGCCATGAGTTCACTAAGTTGATTAAATCTGGGTTTGAATAAGTTGGCATCGGCTTTGATGTTTGCAGTTGCATCAGGTGAGTTAAAGAGTAGGCCATTTGGTTGTCTTGACCTTGATCAATGAGCAGCAGAATTTTACCATAAATCGTAGCAAAAGCAGCAGGAGTTATTGCCACTTTGGAATCCCAAGAACAGTTTTTCAGTTTGTTGAGTAACTCCATTGTTATCCCGTGTGAATTTCCTCCTGTGAACCTGTATAACAGCTGCAAAAACGCATGTTCTAATTTATATTTCTTTTCCAGTGGTAATTTTAGGTTGACAAGTAAAAAAACATTATTCAAGCGTCAACGAACCTCTGAATCAACATTGTCAAGAGCTTGAATGGCCTTGTAAGTCAAATCCAATTTATCGCCTGCATCACCAGCTTGATTACCTTGGTATCCGCATAATCACGAGTTCGGTTGGCCTCGCCATATAATCTATCCAAAGAAACAAGTGTGCCCTATGGAAAAAAAATTTGCAGCATATTTTAGTGGGCGCAATTAAAAAAGGTAGCCAACATCTATAGCATTAAGAAACTAAAAAGATTATCTTGTAGTTTGCATTTGGTATGAACTTCACCAACATCAAGAAGATGGGTTTCCTCAATACTCTTTATCAGGTTCTCATCACAGTATAAGAGCATTGGATGATCAGCATTCATCAGTCTCTGCCGTTCAGGTTCAGTAGCCTTTGTTTTGGGTTTTGCCATAGTTTGTTTCTTTTTTGCTCTTTTGCTAAACCATTTTGATGGTTTTTGGAGAAAATTCATATTTGGGATTTCAAGAGGAAGCAAAGTGAAAGGAGAATTGGTGAGGTGAAGTTCGGTTGCACACTATAGGACTCGTTTGAATATATATTCTTCTAAAAGATTGTTGTATTTCTCTTCCCCTATTGATTTAAAAAAAAAAAAAGAAAGGATAATGCTAGTTCCCATATCACTGCTAGGGGTGAGCAAATGTTTAAAAAATGTAAATTGAATCAAATTTAATATAAACTCGAATAAAATTAAATTAATTGAAATAATTTCATATGTCTTAAAGTGGATTTATCGAAATATTTATATTTTTGAAACATTTAGAGGTGTTAAACTGGTCGGATTGTTTTGAGTTAAGTCGTTTTTTGGTCGGGTCATTTTTGGATCGATGCGTTTTCAACTCTAGGTCACTTGGGTTTTGAGTAGGTTCGGATCACCCATCAAATCATGCATGTAAAAAGGATTTCGAATTATATTCGAGTTTTTGGGTCAGAGAGACATTTATTATTTAATTTCAAAATATTCATTTGAAATTTTTTTATCTTTATACAATATTTTCTCATAATTTCTTAAAAGAGAAAAAATAATTTTCTTTTAAAAAATTATTTTTAGTAATATAGATTTTATATAAAATGAAACTTGATTAAAATTTTTTGTTTTTATTTAAATGCTTAATAAATTAAATATAACTTATTTTTTTTAAGCAAATGACTATATATAATGAAAACAATTGAATTAAGTCCACATAAAATTATATTCAAGTCATATTACAAATAAACATATAGTGTTTAATGATAGAAAATCATTCATTATAAAAAAAAATTTGTGTATTATGATAAAAATTTGTGTGATAAAATTAGATTTATATTAATATGTGATTTTATTGTGACAAAAAATCAAATTTATTACAATTATTATAAAAAATAAGTAAAATTGTAATAAATTTCTTTTACATATTAAATCATTTAAATTAAGCCCATAAATTTTTAACTAAAAAATGTTGTCATAATAAATAAGCATATAAGATAAATTATGACATATTCTTTTTCATCATAATATTTTGTCACAATATAGTGCTTACCAAATTACAGATCAAGAGAAGTAATATTATTATAATAATATTTATCATTGTATTAAATAATTTAAAAATTATGATAAAATTATTTTATCATAATAAATAATTTTTATTATTATTAAATAATTTTTCATAATAAATAATAAATTTTAATTTAAGCACATAAAAAATCATAGTAAAATTAATAAATTTATTAAAGAATCTCATTATATTTTAAATAACAATATCAAAGTTAAATTTAACTCTAAATTTAATTAAATAATTTAAATATTTTTTAATATAAATTTCTTTTTTATTTTTATTATTCTACATTTATATGTAATAAAAAAAATTTATATTATCATCGGGTAGATCCATGATCCATTCAAGTCGATTTTGATTCGACCCATCGAGTTGACTCTTATCCAATTCTAATTTTTCGAGTCATTTCGAATTCAAGTTATTTTAAGTTCACTCCGGATTTGGATCACATTTTTCATATACAATCAAATCGAGTAAAAAATTATCACCTCTAAATACATTTAAAAAATTAAAACAATCAATAATAGTATCTAATAATCGTGTTATTGATTTCTTGTCCATGCCTTAATCTAAATAAAACAGCCATGATTAGAACAATCACTTTTTTATTTATATTTGTCACTGGTCATCTATCCAACGCTAATTATTATTAGCATACCGGATGGATGACATGAATAGTAGCCATATATATATATATATATATATATTGCTGTGAATAATAATTCATTAAACTTTTAAAATAAAATAATTAAACAATATATCAAATCATTTTATGTTTCAAATTCCTGGCAGAATTAAGAAGCATGAAGAGGATGGCAATAATGTTTTACTATACGAAGAAGCAAAGTTAATAAACAAAGCTCTTCTATCAAAATTTTGCCATTATAGAAGATACTATTGTAAAATGGCATACTAATATAAATTTAAGTTATTGATAACTATAAATTATCATTAAATTTAAACACAACCCATAATTGAGAGATATTTGTATTATCTAGTTTGAAAAGTAAAATTTTTGTCAAGCTCAATTAAGCTATTCCTTATGTAGATTAATAATTTTTTACTTATCCGGAATTCATTCGAAAATAACTAATTCGGCTTGAAATTAATTTAATTTAAATTTAACTTAATATGAATCTAGCTAGATTTAAAGGTCAAATTCAAATTGATTCAATCTTAATTTGATCTACAAATTAATTTGATTAATTCGTTTTAAGTTATTTAAAATGATTAAAAAATTTATTTAAAAATGCAAATAATATTTTTTCATCTTTAAAAATTAAAATTAAAATAACCTAATTCAATTTTATAATCTAAATTCTTTATGCATATTAATTTTTATAATTTAATCTAACTCACAACTCAAAATCACTCAGTTCAATTTCTACGCAACTCAGACCCATTTATCACTTCACCCTTAGGTGATGATTATTGGATTAGTCAAATTCAAAATCTCTTTACTCGTCTTTGAACCTTTGAAATAGGGGGTGGAACAATCCGTGTCTATCATTTATCCTTCCACTCACACTATTATTGAAAATCAGCAATGGTATGAAGAGGTATATATATATATACTCATTCATACATCAAAAAGTTACATATATTGCAGCAAAAAGAGTTGCATATATAGTGATCTGTAGTTTAATTTCCAATCTCTTCCCTTGTTTCATCTTGCATGCACCTAGCGAAATTAATTAGATGCCCCATAAATGTTATCATATTTTAACTTTTTTCTTCGCTTAATTCTCTTAAGTTAATTATTTTTGGCCATTCTGGTCCTCCTCTGGAAATGAACATCCATCACCACGTGTGGAATCATTTGATGCTGTTTGATTTCCCCTCCTTTGGCAGTGAACCTCCATCGCCACGAGTAGAATCATTTGATGCTGGTTGATTTCCATTAGCAACAACTTCTACCAATTCAGTAGTTGTAGTAGGGTGGGAACTTTTTGTCGGCACGAGTTGTGCCTTCTCTTTTCTTTCCTTGCTTTGGCCCCATAGAACCATGTATAGTCCACACACAATAAGTACTGCTCCTAGTATGCTGTCCCATGCATGGAAAAATATATAATATAGATATGTGTTAAGTTTTAGTATACTACAGCTACATCAGTCAAAATGCTCCAGTTTGCATAATGAATGCTTTATAACTAAGTATTAAAGTACCTTCCCAGGTGCATTTTTTCATCTAGTAACAAAGACCCAATAATGGTTATGAGCACTAGAGAAAGAGGACCAAAACTAGCCACGAAAACTGGGCCTCTCATGGATACACACCATGCAATGAGTGCGACAACCATTCCAGAAGTCACAATCCCCTACAAAAACCAAGATCAGGAACAGAGCCAAATTAAATTAGCTTAAAAATTAACTTGGTATCATATAAAACTAAAATTCGTTTAATTAATTAAATTTCTACTGGATTTTAGACTTACAACCTCATATATTTGAAGTCGCGACAAAGTAAAGGGTTAGTATTTTCTGATCGTACCGAGTAAGAAACTGTAAGGAGCCTAATATTCCATCCCAACTTCCATTGGTTCCGATTCCTCTCCATACACAGGGAGAAGATAACACACTGAATTGCCGCCATGAGGGACATCAATGCTGTGCTTGTGTAATGACATGGATATCTCTTGGATATCTTAGTCTGCCTCACAATATAAATAGAACAAGCTTCTTAGTTAAAGATGATAATTAAAGATTTTCAAATGCTGAACATAAGATATTAATTATGCAATAGAGCTTCTTATTAAGAGCAAGCTGCTTAATGAATGACAATTAAAGATAGACACTTACTAAAGGAAAGTTTTTTTTTTTTTTTGGGTCAACACTAAAGGCAAGGTATTATTATATATCTATGATCAATGGACTTTTAATGCCTCAGTGTATATTATAATATTTGTTTCAGAGTGCAGAAAGTAAGAAATTCACAGTCTCTACTATTAGAACGAAGGAGGCCATAGCCCAATTTACAAGATTTTTCTTATTTAGTTTTTATGTGTATTTAATTTGTTGAAGAGAATAGTTGGTTCGTTTAAGTATCTTGCTCTCTTTAATGGTAGTAAAAAAATTTTTTTACAAAAAAGTTTGCTCATGCTCATGCTCATCACATCCACAAATATCGCACACATCCTAAAGTACTCATAGCACCTAAATTAGTTTAAAATTTTAAGTGATGTGGTAGACTCATATCCACACATTAAAAAAAACTCACATCACCTAAATTTTTAATGAAAATTTTACTTTTTTATTTCATCAATTGTGTGAAATTATAGTTATCAGTTACACAAGTAAATTATATTTTTCATTGTATTAATATTGGTCTTTCTGATTATAGTTAAATTTTGACTTTCAACTTTTTTTAAAAAAACTCACATCACCTAAAGTAGAATTGAAATTTAGTGTATTGTTATGGATGAAATCATAAGACATAAATATAGTATGCAACTTTAACTTTAAGAACCAATTTCCTTTTCTATTAAGTTATTTGAAGAAAAAAGAAGCTTATAATCTATAGTAATGATAAATATTTTTCACCAATTTATAAAGTGAAGCAAATTGCTTGTTCATTCTATTTATATATAGATATTAATGAATTATTTCTTTAAATGAGAATTAGATTTTTTTAAAAAATTAATTTTACTTTTTTATTTCATCAATTGTGTCAAATTATAATTATCAGTTACATAAATAAATTATATTTTTCATTGTATTAATATTGGCCTTTCTGATTATATTTAAATCTTGACTTTCAACATTCTGGGGCAGAAGTATTCAAGATTTGATATTTTATTGACCTAATAGACAACAAGGAAAATTAGTTAATATAATCTATATATTATTAAGTCACCTGAATTATCAACCAAGCTGAATAAGAGAAGCAACTACCAAATGCCATGAGAGAACCCAAAATATGATTGATATTAGTGTGTCTTTTTTGAAGCTGACCATCTCCATGATTGTGTTTCAGAAGGTGAGCATTTGTTGTCAAAAAGTTGATCTCTACACCTTTATAGCAAGTGAAAAACATTGCTCCACCAATTCCTATTAATGTTCCTAATACCTTGGCCTTCCCTGCGGGTGTCTTTAGTCCCACTTTCTCCAGCCTGAAATCCAAAATTAGACTATTTATATAATTTTAAAAATATATTATACTTCCCTTCTCAATATATATATATATATATATATACACACACAGACACACACACACACACTTCGACTTACTAATATAATGATCATCTCCCATTGGAATTTAGTTAAATAAAAAATATAACTCCAACAAGAATTTAATTAATTAATTAATTAGAAAAAAAATGATGATCTTTGTGTTTTTTGAATGGAAAAGAAAATAATACCCAAAAGAGACAGCCAGGATAAAAGTTACAGTAGGAACAAGATTGGATATAGCAGTAGCAAATGTTGCAGATGTTAATGCCAGGCTTTCCAGGTACAAGTTTTGGGCCAACGTTCCCCTGATAATTAAGAATCCACCATGAAGATATATTCAGATAAAGAAAATAATTTTTTTTTTCCATATTTAATAGAATTGAGTCATCAGACACCATGCATGTGTGTAGAAATTATAAATATGGACAAATCTTCTTACCCAAATAGTCCACTAACAAAAGCTTGGTAGATTATCATCCATGTCAATTTTGGCCTTTTCGCCCTGTATGCATATCAAGACAAACTTTCATAAATAATAAGAATCATCACTTTTAGATTTTTTGCCTTTACCTTCCGGGTCTCACTAATCCCAGTTGGAGACAAAGCAATAGGAATCCGGATAAGTGCCATGGGTACCATTCAGAATACAAGAATCATCAGTTGAAAAGAAATGAAAGGAATGAATTTTTTTTCTTTGCTCCAAAAGTATATATTACAAAGCGTAAACTAATCAATGAAACAAAGAAGCATATGTATGAAACAAAGAAGCATGTGTTATGATATTCTACCTTTCAAAAATAAGAGCAAGAGGAGCCATAATAACTGCCGAAAAAGTCCATCGGTAGGCAATAAGTACCCTCAAATTCATTCCGTCATCTGTGGCTAATTTGTAAAGTACATTCATGCCAATGTATGAAAGTTGGACCAAAACCATTTGCAAAACTGGCTTCAAACCATGCAAGACTTCACTAATATGCCTCATTTTCTGGTATATATAATGCCCCCGAAAACAAGGAGAAACAAAAACAAAAACAAACCCTAGCTATCTCAGGGAAAGAATTATAAGAATGAGAAGGAAACTAACATATGGAAGAGAAAGAAGACGATGAAGAGAGAAAAGGGTATTTCTTAATACTTAATAAATACTATTGACAACAAAACTATCAGGTATATGTATGCACCTATTTATATAAAAGAGGCTGTGTTTATAATGCCAAACATGAAAAGAAAAAGCACTACATGCAGTTTGAAGTTGCATTGAAATTGTGTAGAAGTAAAGAATCTGTGGTGACGTTTATAATCGGCACGTGTAAAGGACCTTTAGGGTTTATTTTACATTTGTAAAGAAAGGTGATAGCCAGGCTAGGGTTAGACTAAGTATCGTGGCCAGTGGAAAGCGCACTCACTGTATGCAACAACACATGCACAGCCTTAGTTTACTTTTAAGCATTGAATTCTGTTGTATTTGGTAGTGTGAAAATTATGGGAAAATGGGAAAAGATTTAACTTCTGATTGTTACTTCTTTTATGGGCAAATTAATTCTGTGCAAGATAGATGGAGTTAGTAAATCTAGCAAAGATTGATCTTCTCATGTGACTAAAATCTGAAAATTTTTTGTAATTTGATCTCTCTTTTTATTGCATGATTCTTCATATAGCAATATGTAGATATATTTAGTCAATCGTTAATCTAGTAAAGACGAGTCATCAAAATTAGCTCTATGTATGCGTGTCTACAAGATAGTGCATGGTTGGTTGCTGTTTATTTATAAGTTTAAGCTTTTTAAACTAACGTGTGAATTTGATTAAAATCAATACAAAGTAATGCGTTAATATCAGATGACTTGTGCATATAATTCTTTCTTTATATACACTTTGAAATGGCAACATGATTAGCTTATGGTTATTTGATATATAGCAAAATTTTTAAAGAAAAAGGGAATTCATATAATTATTTTTCAATCAAATCTTATTATCAGGTCATTCTAAGGTATTATTATGGTATCATATCACTTTAAATTATAGCTAATAGATGTGTTATTTTAACATTGATTATTTATTATTATAATTAGTTATCTTTATTCATAGTTAATACTTATCTATGGAAATATTTATTATATTTTATCTTTATCATTTAGAACTAAATACATTTAAGTTTTCTTATTTTTAACGTCTTAACATGCTAATCATTATATGTAGTAATTAGTAAATTTTGTTAAATTGAAAAAGATAATATTTCTTACAGCATTTAATATTGCCACTAGATTTATTTTTTTAAAAGATCAAATTTTATAAATTTAATTTAAATAAATTCAAAGTAAATATTTATTTTGACTAAATTCAATTTATTTTGTAGAAAATAATTTATCAAAAATTTAAAAATAAAATATAGTAAAAAAATAATTATATTATTTAAAACTAATCTCACTCTAAATAAAATATTTACATCTTTTTATATTTTTTATCAAATTTTTACTAACATCTATTTTTTTGAACCATATATTAATCTAATTATATATAAATAATTTTATTTATTGATTAGAATATAGATATAATCTTTTCTACTTAAATGAGTTACTCTACATTTGTTATGCACGTAGCAACAAAAGTTTAAAAATTTTCAGCTTATTTATAAATAAATCATCAATTTTCTATTTTAATTAAAATTTTGTAATTTTATCTTTAGCTCATTTAAATGTAATTGTAATTAAAAAGCAAAACTGGTATAAATTTATCAATAATTAAACTACTTTTCAAGAGTATGAAGTTTCAAATATAAAAGATTTTATCATTTGAAGTCATTTTTTGAGTTTTATATCAATATTGAATTTAATTTAAGAGAATATAGAAATTATAATTATTCATGAATCTATTTCAAATTAAAAAAAATGGATAATTTATTAACAATAAATCAAATATAAAATGACCAAATTTTAGTCAAATATAAATTATAATATTATTAAGTCATGTATACAACTATTTTAATTACGATAATAACTTTAATAAAAAATAAATAGAGAAAAAATTTTAAAATTTAATCTCTATAATCTTAAAAAAAAATAAAATTTATAATCTTTTTCTCAAATATAAAATCTTATAATTTTAATTTAAATATATTAAATGTAAAAAATCTAAAAATAAAATTGCATCAATACTATAAAAGTAAAATTTTCATCTTAATATGTAACAATTTATTTTAATAAATAAATTAGTAATAGATTTATATATTTTAATTGTTTGTGGAATCATATTAATCTATTATAATTTTGGCAATTGATATTAAAATTGAATCAATGTAACTTATATATAACATAGTCAAATTATAATTTGTTATAACAAAACAAGATAAATCATTGCAATTTATATAAGATATAGTATACCATATTAATTTATTATAATTTTAAAATCAATAAATTAAGAAATCAAATGTATCATTGTCTTGAAATTTGCATTATGAAATCGAATGTATCATTGTCTTGAAATTTGCATTATGAAATCAAATGTATCATTATCTTGAAGACTGTTAAGGTCATAAATTTACCTTTTAATTCTACAAACTTTATATTCTTGGCCTTTTACTTTGAAACCTACTGGTTATTTCATGTAGATTTATTTGTCTAGTTCTCCATTGGAAAAAAAAAAAAACAGTCTTAACAATCATTTGATACATTTTTAGGTTCATGCTTGTTACAATAGCCAAAATTAAGCGTATTGAAGTAAACCTTACAACAAAAGGAAATGTTTCTTTATAATCAATTCCTTTCTGTTGTGTATATCCTTTCACAGTAAGATGGACTTCATATCTTTTGATAGAACCCTCTGCCTTTCGTTTAATCTTTAGAATCCATTTGTTTTCAATAGGTTTATGTCCTTTTGGTGGGTCAATTAATTTCCACACCCGATTTATTTTCATGGACTCCATCTTTTCTTCCATTGGTTTAATCCATTTATCGTTAGCAGGGTTTTGAGAGCTTCATTTGCATTTTTTAGCTCTTTCTTATCTTGTGGAGTAATAATAAATGTTTCCCCTTCAATCTCAGAACAATGATGTGGAATTGACTTACGCCTCATTCGTTAGATTTGAGATTCCACAATTTCATTATTACTCTCACTCGAACCAACAATCATAACTGGATCCAATTCAAATTGTGATTGAGTTTTTATTGAAACTAATTCATTACTCTTCATGTCACTCTCATTTTAAAAAAAATGGATTCAACTCTTAAGCAGTCGAATCAATTTGGTAACGAGTTTCATACAAATGTAGGTTTTTACCTATTTGGCCCTATGTTGGGAATTCATTCTTTAAGAACATGACATCTCATGATTCAAACTCAATAATGTTGTCACCTTCTTGCTCACCTATGAAAACATATCCTTTAGAATGTTTGAAAAATCTTATCAAGATACCCATCTTACCTTTTGAACCCAATTTATCATATTTATGAGAGGTATCATGTACATAGACAGCACATCCCCAAGGTCTTAAAATATTTAGGTCAAGTTTTCTATTAGTCCATAATTCATATGGACTAATGGCAACCGATTTTATAGGCACACAATTAAGTACAAATGTGGTTGTTAATAATGCATCACCCTAATAAGTGATAAACAACTATGTCTGGGCCATTATTGACCTAAACATGTCAAGTAAGGCCCTATTTCTTCTTTTTGCAACATTACCTTATTATGGAGTGTATGAGATAGACAACTAATCTTTTATACCCTTTTTATCACTTGAACTCATCAAACAGATATTCACATCCTCGATCGGTCTTTAATACTTTAATTTTCTTATTTAATTGATTCTCAACCAAATTCATGTACTTTATGAAGCATTCTAATACTTGTGATTTATGAGAGATCAAATAGACATAATCGTATCGAGTATAGTCATCTATGAATGTGATAAAATCAAGTGCCTTATGTTTAGCTCTAACATTCATTAGACCGAAAATGTTAAAATGAATTAATTGCAATGGTGATTCAACCCTAGTTCATTTTTCAAATGGTTTTCTCGCTATTTTTTTAGCTAGGCAATACTCACAAGTTGACAAATCAACCCTTTCTATATTCTCCAATAAGCCCTTTTTGGCTAATTAGTTCATTTGTTGTTGGCCAATGTGACTAAGTGTAACATGTCATATATTCACATCATTTCTATATGCAGCAAAGATGTAAAATAGGAAAAACATATATTATTGGTATTAATATGTTCCACATCAAGAACAACAAAATCATCTTGAAATGAACTAGAACTAAAATATTCTTGTCCTAGAAATAAATCCACACAATGTTTGTGAAAGCGCACTTCAAAGTCATTTTTTATTAAATTCAACACAAAAACTAAATTTCAACGAATTTCCAGTGCAAATAAAACATCATGCAAGAACAAGATTTGGTTCCCAATGCTTGACTAACTTGCACGTGCCAACTCTTTTCCCCTCTACTCTAAAGTTGTTTCTCACATAAATCCACCTAGA
This sequence comes from Omphalea diandra, assembly GCA_949677035.1. Lineage (NCBI taxonomy): Eukaryota > Viridiplantae > Streptophyta > Magnoliopsida > Malpighiales > Euphorbiaceae > Omphalea > Omphalea diandra. The sequence continues at coordinate 23,099 of CATIWR010004473.1, read as the reverse complement.
TTTGTTTGGAATTCACTGGAAGTCCACAAAGGCACATTTGTCCCTTGTCATATGGTTTGTGGCGGCTAAGTCTACAATCCATAAAGGATAAGATTTAATTAGGAATATAGAACTTGAAACATTTATAGCACTTTAAAATGCATAAAAGTCATATACTTTTTTTAAAGAGTATTTTATCTACTGAGAGAAATTAAATGTAGAGTGGAAGGAGAAGAATAATGATCTTTAGATAACAACATTAAATTATATTTATTTTATTCAGAGAGTTATCTTCATATTTGAATCCAACTTTATCTCTCTTATCTTATACAAATTATTATTAACTGAAAATAATAATAAGTGAAAACGGGTTGGATCATATCATCCGTGCCAAATCCAGAAATCCAACACCAAATAAAAAAGTAAGAACATTAAATCAGAGTAAGGCAGAAGTGTGTAAAAAAGAGATTAAAGCTATTGAAGAGTTAGCTAGCAGTAATATTCTCAATTATAATTTTGTATTGAAATATCTCAAATTTCACATAATATTTGGGATTTAAAATCTTAACCTCAATAAACCATACATTACTCAATTATTGATGATTAAGTATGCTAATAATTAATTCAATGGTTGGTTATTGAACTTAATTTATAATTACTTCAAAATTTGAACTATATATTAGGACAATAAATAATAGTATTACAATACTATTAAACCTAATCGATCATGCTATAATTATTGCCTCCAAGTATAACTAGATGTAACAAATGAATTGATCAAATTTGAGTTTGATTAACTTGAGTTGAATTGCTTTTAAGTTAAATTTTTTCAAATAAATTTAACTCAAGTCACTTCAAATTGCAATTAGAGATTGTTAAATCAAAATGTAAAAAAAAAAAAAAATCATTTTTAAATTTCGAATCGAGTTAAATCAATTTATAATTTTAACTTACAAAAAAGGAAATATTATTTTCATTTATATAAATTTTAAATATTTTCATAAGTTAAATTAAATCATTCAGATCAATTTACAAGTCTAATCTAGGTCGGAAAAATTTCAATTGATTTAAAATTAGATTAAATTTAACTCAAAAATTTATATATTATTTCATATTCAAATAATTTTAAATTTCTTTGAAGTCGGATCGAATTTGAAAAACTGTCTTATTTCAACTAATTCAGATTAAATAAAAAATTGACCTTGCTATAACAATAATGTATCTCTTCTAATTATAAGTATAACGTATCTTTTGTTAAACACAATATTCTTTTTATAGTCCCAAAAGCTTGGGATGCTTAAAAGTCTGAAATGCAAGTGAACAATATTTTTAAAATTGGGTAGGATATCAAACCGTTAGTTGGTTAATTTTCAATTTGATTAGTTTCATTAATCTTATTTAATAGGATATTTTTTATTTATTAAAAATATATAAATAATATTATAAATATTTAAAAAATATATAATATGATTAAATAATAAAAATTATTTTAAAAAGTTAAAATTTGAATAAAATAGTATAATTTTTAAATTTTTTCATAAAATTATATAATTTTAGATTGAACTGATTTAATCTGATTTTTAATTCTAAATGATTTTCTTGATTTTAACTGATTTTTTAATTTTAATCATTTTTTTAACTTTTCAATTTTTCATATTGGACTAAACCAAACTACTAATTAATTTTCAATTTTATCGGTTGAAACAACCAATCCAGTTAGACTCTAAAAACACTGCAAGTGAAATGCAAGTGCAAACATTATGCCTAGCCAGGCCCTATATAATGTCGATTTTATTTAATTAACAAAATGTTTATTACATATGTTATGTGGTTCTGAAAAATCTAAAATGCTTACTGTTTACACTACAACACAAATATTTCGTAAAAAGTTTTGTATGCTTGAGCTGAGTGCCTTAATTTGTCAATGTTTATTATTTTTTATGAATATTTTTATTCATCAACAATTTTTATTTTCTTGAACAATATATATATATATATATTATATATATATATGCTTGTGCAATACAACAACTTGGGAAAGCCAACAAAATAAATGAGTACATTAATTAGGGCTTGTTGGGATGTTATTAGAACCGTGTCATTCATGAGACTGAAATGCACATTCATCCATGCTTATAAATTCCTTTTCAAAAGGATTGTTACATTTCATTTTGTATAAGTTAATATTTTATCAATTTATAATTTATAGTATATTTTTTATTTATATTCATAATTATAATTAATAAAAAATAAATATATATTATTTAGTTTTAATAATTAATGATAATAAATTAAAAAACTAATTATAAAATATTTTTATTTAATAAAATGAACATATATTTTGAAATATTTTAAAAATAACGAATTTTCTTTATAAGATAGAGAAAATAATGTTTAAAAATTTAGACAAAAAAATTATCAATAATATACTCATTAATGTTATTTTTCACCCTAAAAATTAGGAATGATTGAGTCCATTTATGAATTAGTTATTTACAAATATGCAAAACCTACAGTAAATAATTTTAAATGTTGATTCAGTATGGTTCAAATAATTTTGGATTTCATTCTAGTTCAATTTGAATTTTGATTCTTTATTTTAAGAAATTATTTATTTACTCATATTTATTATATAAAGTTTTTCATTATTAATTAACAAAAAATATGTTAAATATTATTTAATTATTTTTATGATATTTATTTAACTTATATAGTGTATATATATTTTGTATGATTTGAAACTATATATATATGAGTTGAAGCATATTTATACATTTATATATATTAGAGGTGATAAATTTTAACCTGTTCAAAAAAAGACGAACCGAACCAAACTCTAATCCAAGAGTAAATTCGAAATGATGTGAAATTTTTTTTAGAGAGAGTAGATTGGATAAGAGTTAATCTAAAATGACCAGAATTTAACTTTTTTTTTTTTTTTGTTAGTACTAGTTGTGCCTTCTCTTTTATCTCCATGTTTTGGCCCCATAGTACCATCTATAATCCACATACAACTATCAACATCACTCACAAGGCCAGTCTCAAAATAAATAAACCACAAGCCAAACACATTTAATACACACAAAAAAAAGAAAACCAGTTTTTTTTTAGGTAAAATATAACAATAAATAATTGATTAAAGTACGCACCTTCCCAGATGCGTTCTTTCATCTACTTACAAACACCCTATAAGCACTAGCGAAAGAGGACCAAAACTAGCCCCAAAAGCTGACGCTATTACTTTAAATCATTAATATCAAATATATATATATATATATAATTAAATATTTAAAATTATTTATAATAAATATTTATCATTTATCTACCAAATTATTATTTTGATAAGAAAACAAATTAAAAACTATATATTATTTTCATATCATACTATTTTATCAAAAAATTATAAAATAACTAATTAAAAATACATATAAAAGGAAAAAATTTTAAAAATATTAAACTTTTAATTATTTATCTAAATTAAATAAGAAATTTTTTAAAAATAATTTAAATTAAATTTATTTAAAAATTATTTATTTTTATTAATCTAAAATAAGATAAAAAAATCTTAACTAAAAATATGCTTATAACTAATAATTACATTATGATGTCGTAATTAATTATTTATCATTATATTAGATAAAAATTATTATTTATTATTGAATTAAATATCATTTGATTAGGTATAAATTATTATTTATTATTAAATCAGATAAAAATTATTATTTACTATTAAATTAGATCATATTATTTGACTATATTATAAAATCTGTCACTCTAAAATTTATTTTCTCAAAAACTATTATAAATTAAATTCAAATACAAAAAATACATCTCCTATATATATATATATATTGTATCAGAAACTATCATGTAACAGAGATTACTACAAAATTTTGTTAAGTACAAATCCAATGAAAGGAGATAAAACAGCTCGGCAGGTGGATGCCATTAATGAATACATGAACCGAATATGCCTCTCGTTGTGTTCTCGTCAAACAAGTAAATTGTATACTGAAAAGTCAGTGTTCATGACATTGACTATGCTTCATCAATTAAGCCCACTTTATTACGTTTTGACATGTCACCCAGCTTTTCTTACATTTGGAAATGGGTTAATTAGTCTGACCACAACTTTTGTCATTTTGAGAATTTAGGCCGATTAAACATAGGACCTAATTGAAAAAATTATTCGAATTGAATTAGTTTAATTTTTTTAATAAAATAGATTCAGTTCAATTATAATTTTTAAAAATTGAAAATTTTTTATTTTTAGTTCAATTTTTAAATACAAATTTAATAAATTAAAGTTATTAATAAATTAAATTAATTTAAATTGAATTAAATTTAAAATATATGTATTTTAATTAAATTGAACTGAAGTAAATTTTTATAAATTCGATTCAATTTATAAGTACATAAATTTTGGTTGAATTGATTCAATTTTTTCAAAAATTTTAGTTTAGTTAGGTTTCAATTATATAAAGTTTGGTTTATTTGATTTTGATAAAAAAATCGAACCGAATTAACCGAATTTACCATGTACTAAACCCTAATTGAATTAAGTCATTCTTTGTTCTTTAATATTATGTTAACTCATTTCTCATATTTACTCTATTACACTAAAAGTTTTTAATAATTATTATTAAAAATGTCATTAAGTTAAAGAGAACCTAGTAGAAAATATATTTTGTATTTTATTAAATTAATTACTTTAAATCTCATAATATTTTTGTCATATTTAATTAAATTATTTAACATTTTTAAATATTATACTAATATATTTATCTTATTATACTAAAAAGTTATCGCATTTGAATGTAACGAATAAAAAAATATTTTTAACATCAGAAAGACTTTTTAATATAATAAATAAATATAAAAAATGATTTAATATAATATTAAAAAGTAAATAACAACTTAATTAAATGTAAATGTCAAGAGATTCATAATAATTAGCCCTTTAGAAATTCATGAGTTTTATTTCAACTAAAGGAATTTGAAAGTATGTCATAAGCTACAGCAACACGTCGTACAATATTATATATGTCTCGCACTTATTTAACTTAAAAATAATTTTAAACATACAATATAGGTATAAATTTAATAGTAAAATATATTTACTACTTAAATAGCATCACAAGTTGAAATTAATCTTTCTTATTCAATTTAAGAAAACTAAAATTGAATTTTGAATATACACCAAAATATAAATAAAAAAAGAATTTATATGTTACGTGAGTTGAGTTTGTCATGAAAAATAGTAAATTATCTGATAGAAAGAAATTTATATAGTATATTTTATATGCATGAATTTATGAAAATTATAAAATATAATTAATAAAAACTAAATAAAATAATTATTTTATAATTAAATGATTCACTATTATTTTACGTAATAAACTTATTATACATTGGAAAATTCTAAAAATTAGTGTTAATTGCAAATATGAGTTGACACATTTCATCGTTTGAGAGCACATGTGGCTTTCATGCATGCATTAAGTTTCCACCAACACATCCCACTTTCCAGCAAAATTATGTACGTGTTGGAATATTCATTATCTCTAATTGATTATTTAAAATTCTAAAACATTAATATGTTAACGGCTTCAATATTTTACGTGCCAACCAACCATACGCCACCGCACCCTTTCCCGTAGCCTTCCAAAACGTGGTCAACGACCCCAGAAAAGAAAATGGAGGCTTTTCGTGGCCTATATATATGCCATTCGAGGAATTTTCCTTTTAGTTTTTCATATGTAAACACAGGATGGCTGATCATCGAACCATTTAGTTCAGGTGGCAGAGGTTTATATTAAATTATAGATCTAATTTTAAAAATATTATATTTCATTAAAAAAAGTGATAATATACATGCAAGAATATCGCTAAATATAATAAAATAAAAATCACACAATTTATTTTTTTATTCACAATCTTGAAATTGTTTGACTGACGTAAATTTCATTAGTTTCTTTATAAATTTTAATGTGCATAATTTCAATATCAATATACATATAGTTAAGAATTAATGTATGTACAATTCAATACTAATATATATGTATTTTAATAATAATATATTTATAATTCAAAATCAATGTGTATGCAGTTCAAAAATAATATATATATAATTTAATATCAATATATATTGATTATGAGTTCATGAAATACTATAAATATGACTTTAAAAAACAATATTGACACAAATCCATCATATAATTTGCACAGAAAAAGGGCCAAAGAAGCTCTAAACTCAACCATCACCTTATTTTTTAAATTGTAGAGCCCATTCACTTAAACTGATGTTCTAACCAAACGCATTATAGGGTAGTTTTAATGGGGGTACTATTTGAACCCATATGTAAGACCATTAGAGGACGCCACGTGAATTGGCCATTGGGCCGAATGCTCAGTAGAAGGGGTGAGAGCATCAAATGGATAATACTCAAAATTTAAAATTTTTAGTTCTTTTTAAAAGTTTAGAATTCTTCTTTTAATAGATTCGATTCTATCTTGATCATAAAGAAATTTGTTCCATTTTGTTTTGATTTTCATAACAATTTGAGATAGATTTCAGGACTAATGTAATTTTGATGTAAAATTGTAAATTCAATTGTTTGAATATCATAATTACTTTTAACTTATTTTTTTAAAAAAAACTAAATGAACATTTTAAGTCACGCCATAACTTGTTAATAATTAGTTATCTATGTAGTATGAAAATTCTTGTTGAATCACATTTTTCATTTCATAAACGTTTTTCTATTTCCTCATTTTTTCATATTTCTCTCACATTTTTATTATAAATTTTTTCAAAGAAATGAAAAATATCATTTTTTTGTGTCTTCGTATTTCTATTTTCATGCAACATAGATAGTTATCAACTATAAATTATAATGTATTATATTTTAACATGTAATAAGTAATACAATTCATTTGTTAATAGTTCATAAATGTCTAAAAGATTAGGATTAATGTCCCAATGAGTTATGAGAACTGGTGGTAACTAAGGCATTATAAGATTAATGTCCTATGCTGGATTATGGTTTATGCACTATCAGGTTGGGATAGAAAGCTATTAGATTTTGAAATGTAGGTTATTAGAAAAAAAATATATTAGATTATGAAATGTAGGTTATTAAATTCATTTAGTTTCTGAATATTTGTTAAAATAAATAGCACGATTAAACTAGGGTCTAATATGTATAATCATAATCATATATAAGCACACATTATTTATATTTGATTCGATATGAATCTTTCAATTTTAAATCGATTCAAAAAGTTTGATGTAGTTTTGCATTGATACTACATTAAAATTTGAATCTATTTTCTTTTTCATAATTAGAATAATGTTACTCAAAATTTTACTTTTAAATTTAATATCAATTTGATTAAATTAAAAAAAAAAATTTGTCTGTGTTGATTACTACTCATTAGTATATGAATTCCAAAATAGGAAAACATTGTGGCTTGGTTCAGGTCCACATATCTATGTTTTAAATACCTCAACTATATCATCAATCAATATATATTATTAATTTTAGTCTTAAAATTATTTTTAAATTATTATTTATCATTATCAAATAATTATGTATGATATAGTTACATATCATTCTTTTAGATTATATTATTGATAACTGCCATATCAAAAAAATTACTAAATAAGAAATTATAATACTCAATTGCCATATAGAAAAACAAACATTCTAAATAGAAAATTAAATAGATCTAAAAGTAAAGAATTTTAAACAAAAGTTAAAAATCATATAAAAATTCTAATTAATAAATTTTTTTTGAAATAAAAAAGTCTTTTATTAATAAAAATTAATAAATACAACTTGTAATAGACAAGTAAATTTAACTACGTTCAAAAAATATATACAAATCTTATTATAAAGATAAATTTTTCCTCTGAGTTTCATTGATTGTGTTGAAGGAATAATTGTATATAGCACATTGACGGCTGCAATTAGCACATCGGCAAGAAACACATTACACTCGATAACTATATTGAACAATAAATTGATTTCATTGTTATTTGACAAATCTTTAAACAAGTTTGATCTTTTTAATACCAAATTCAAACTCCTCTTAACTTTCATGAGGAAAACAAATAAATATTCATAAAGAAAGACAAACAAACTATTATTAAAAGACTCATAATAATTCACCTACAAAATTAACAAACAACTAAGAAAAATAAATCTAACATAAGATCTTAAATGGATTTTCAACCAAATAACTTCACATTCATTATTAGAAAGTTTTGATTTATCTGCGAGTAATAAAACCTTAGCGGTCATGAGATATTCTTTCATATATTTTTTATTTGTTATATATTTTCTCAAATTCACCACTAAAAAACCATAAGAGATATTACTATCAAAATCTATAAATCTTAACCAACTCATATAAATAAAATGAAAAAATGATTTAGTTATTTATTATGATTGGAAAAAACTATAAGAGAAAAAAGAAAGAATGGGTAAAGAGCGAAAGGATGAAGTTGGTTACCGTTGATAAAAAAAAAAAAAAAGTCATCGACGATAAAAAAAAAAATCAAAAAAACGTCTCTATAGGCAGTGACTAGGGTTTGGATTCTAATAGATTATATCCCACTCATTATAAATAACTGGTTGACAATTTTCCTGAACAAGAAATTAAAAAATCTAAAAATAAAATTCTAAACAACTTCCAAATAGGAAATTAAAAAAGTAAAAAGTAAAAATTCTAAATAGGAAACTAAAATCTAAATTAATTATATTGATTATTCAAAATTTTAAGTTTATAAAAGTAAACGATAGTATAATAAATTGTCAAGAATTATTTTGTTCAAATTTAATAGATTTTTTCTTAAAATTATATAATACAAGATTATAGATATGAATCAATAATTACAATATCTCATATACGTAGATATATTTAGAAATTATTTGTTAAACTTATTTTTTATTATAAAATATTTAGTATTATTTATTTGATTAATTATCCAAAATTATTTCATTTAAATTTAATAAATTCTCTCTTGAAATTATTGACAAATGTATAAATCAATAAATAATTTTTTGTTATAACTAACTAAGTACATAATTATAAATTTTAAAAATTTTATTTTTTTACTTAATTAATAATTTTTTATAAAATAATAATCAAATTTTAATTATTATTTTATATTAATTTTAATCATTCAATTATTTAATTAATTATTTAATAAAATAAATATTAAATTATTTAAAATTTATTATTATAACATATAGTGCTCACAGATTCACGATTAATTATTTATTTATATATGCTAGTGTATAAAATCTCACCATCCTCTTCTCCAATTCTCCAAATAACTAAGGAATATCTTTCATAACGATATTAAGATAATCATCTTCAACTATTATTATGATATCAGGCTCTTACCATACTGCCACGACATCCAAAATTTCATACAGACATATTATAATAATATACTAAAAAATGTGTCAGTTCGATAAAAAAAAACTATAAAGTTGGCAAATTTTAATTTTTAATCTCACATTTTAAAGTAAGAAAAAAAAAATAGAAAGGCCTAAAAATTGATCAATAAAATAATAAAGTATGAGAAATTTCCAAGAATACCCTCGAAACTTCGTCCGCTTGCTAACCGGCTTATGTCCATAACTTGCTGGATTAGTATTTCCGAATCCTATCAGGACACGCTTTTTCTTGTTAATGTTTCCTTATATATATCGAACTCAACCCCAAGGATTTTTATCATTCCAATTCCAAATCCTTCCCTCTTGAAGAAAATGGCTAAATTTCCTTCCACAACCGAAAACAACCCAACCCGCAAGAAACATATATCCTTTTCGGATTGGGAACTCGACGTGGCTCACCTATTACTTCAACTAAGCAACGCCTACAACCTCCAGGAGGAGAAGGAGAAGGAGAAGAACAAAGGGGGCGATGATGAAAGTGTTTCTGGAGAGGAAGAAGACGGAGGATAAAGAGGGTTAGACTTATCGATCATCTTTATCAGTCTACCAAACCTATTACATGCTAGCTAGCAAGAAGAAGAGACATGGGTTTTCTTGGAAAACGTGTGTGTTTTTCTTGTAAGGATCGGCGGTTTGTCAAGTGTAATGGAGGTCAAAAGTCGGAAAATTTTTGTATCTAACTTGTTCCATAGATACTTGATGATGATGTAAATATTTTAGTTCAATCATAAGGATTTGTGGGTAATTAAGCATTGTGATTAATGTTGATTACCTTTTAAGGAATTGTATTTTATTTATATGTGGTGTAAGTTGGGTGGATGCCTCGTGTTAATCACTGACCTCTTCCAGCCTCCTGAAAAACTGGTTTTTCTAAGTGACTAGAAAAACGGAGTCCTTCAGTCTTAGAATATTAGGCAGTGCATTATTGCATTGGAGTCTAAATACGTTAACTGACTAATATGAAATAAAATGGAAGTGGAGATTGAGCTTTTAAACGAATACAAGATTAAAACCTTCATACTCTATTCTTTATCGTTGGATTAAAAGTTCAAATCAATATTTGAAGGTTTATGGATATAAATATTTAACCTTTATTCGCTTCTATAGTTTTAGATAAGTTTGATTGGAAAGATATGTATTCCTTTATTTACTCATACGCATTTTATTTTTAAGTATATGTATCAATGTTATACTTTCTATTACAATTTTTATTTCATCTCCTTTACACAATTCTTGATTTGTTGTCAACTGTTTTTGTATAGAAAATTCCGTTGTCATCATTTTGAGGGTTTATTTAGAAATTTTTCAAATAAAAAAAAAAGAATTTTCTTTTGGATGTATACCATGATTTCATAAGTAAATAAAGTATGCTATTATTTTATTTTATTTTATTTTGGTGGGTCTTTAGGTTTTCTTGACGTTTTTACTTTTTGAGGAAAACAATTTTTATGTGTAATATGAGAGATTTTCTTAAGGATTTCCAATTACCATAAATGTGAATTAATATGATAAAAACACTAATACCTATATCTTAAAAAACTTCAAATATATTCCCGTTACCAACCCCCCCCCCCCAAAAAAAAAAAAAGTTCAAATATAAGATTTACATACCTATGAGAACTATTTTGTTTTAGACATTGCATGGGAGTTTTTTTTTTTTTTTTTTTTCAGATGAGAAGAAAAATTAAGGAGAGTGATTAAAAGGTGTGCAATCAAATATAAATAAAATTAATTTCATTTTGTTTGGATTTTTTTTTAATGAGGTTAATAGATGTAAACAATTTAAAATCTTTTCATTTTACTTTTTAGCTATGATTTAAAAATTTTAAAAAATGAGCATTTAGAAGTAAATGGATTTAAATTTTTAACTCTATCTACTCTTATTTACATCATGAAAACTTGCAAACAAAGTTAATTCATAACTTTTATTTATATTTTATTCTTTAATTCATTTTAACTCACTCTTATGTAAAGTCTTAACTTGACTATGTGCTATTTTATTTACTTGTGTTAAAGTGTAATTAGATAATTATGTGACATGAAAAAGTATATATAGAGAATAATAATATATTTTCATATCTATTTTACTTAGTCCATTATTTCAGATTGTAAATTAATAATTCATAATCTTTCATACTGTGATTTGCTTTAAATTAGATAATATTTTGTAATTTTTAACATATGCCTAAAGGTGTATTGCATAAATATTTTCTTATCGCATTAGTTCACTATAAACTCAACATATAGAAAAAATGAATTGTTATATGACGGATCTAGGTTCAAATTGCATTGTGAACCTCACACTGTTTCATTTAAATATTGCACGTGATATCTTTTTTTTAGTAGAATATTTTCAATAACACATCTAGTTGTATGTCTATTTTTTCTTGCTCTTTTCCAATTTTTTTTATTTTCTCATTTTCAATTTTTTACACTTCAATACTCTTTTTTTTCTTTCTTTCTTTTTTATTTTCTTATTTTTATATTTCTCTTAAACTATGCAAACATTGAAACTATACTAAACTTTTTTAACAAGATCTTCAACACTATATACACTAAAAAATGAACCTCTATTACATTGAATCTAAATTGTAAAAGCACTTAGCATATTGACTGAAATTAGATTTGTGTGTAACTTAGACTCATATGTATATTGTTATTGAAATACATGTAGTATTATTGTATGTACATTAGTTGTTAACTGCATGTATATTAATTTTTAACTGTATGTATATTAGTTTTGAATTACATGTATATTAATCTTTAACTTCATATACATTGATGTTGAAATAAATGTACATTAAAATCTATAAAATAGATTAATGAAAGGTATATTATTTTAATTTGGTACTCCAATAACAATATAACAAATTTTAAAAAATTTTGTTGATATACATTGTTCCTACATATATATATTAGTTTATTAGTTTTGAACTACATTATTTTTTAATTCTATGTAATTAATTTTAAATTACATGTATATTAATATTGAACTGTATGTAGATTGACATTAAACTACATGTATAGTAATGTTGAATTGTATATACATTAAAATTCTTAAATAGATTAATGAAAAATACATTAGTGTTGAATTAGTACACTAATGAAAGATAAATTAGTGTTAAATTAGTATTCTAGCAGCAATGTAACAAATTCTAAAAAATTTTGTCGATATACATTATTATTGCCTATTAATTTAATTGTGTAAGTTTTAATTTGTGTTCCTATATATTTGAGTGATTTCTTATGTGAAGCATATTGCTCTTTAAATATTTGTATATCAATGTATATGCAAAACAATACAATATATACACAATCCAAACTAAATATACATATAATTAAAAATCAATATACGTAAATCACATATGTGATATTAAATGAAACAACATGAACATGGGCTCCGGCCTCACGAAACAATATGAACACATGTCCATAATATAATTTGGGAAAAAATTTATCCTATTTACTTAAATTTGGACTTATATGCAGAATATTAACCCGTAACAGAATCGGAAATGATAAAAAACCTGCATTACGATAAGAGCATAGACTTGAAAGAATGGCGTCACATCGCAATAAGGACTTGCGCTTTAGAGAATGGTGGGGCAGGTGGAAAAACAGAATCATACTATGTCACTGTCATATGATCACAATTTCCTTCATCAAAAACATTGAAGTTCAGACACAAAAACCAAGCATAAAGCATGCCACAAAATGATATATCTTCTTTCCCTTTATCGAAGCAAATGGAAGTTAAATCATCCAAAAACCCTCATTGAATTATCCATCAATTGCTATACATCATATTAAATTTAATGATAGAAGGATTGAAAGCGCCACTCTGACAAAAGCATTCAAAACAAACTCTGAATTAGGAAAAGAAATGACTAAATCTCTATGATCCCTTGCGCACATACATGTTCTGAACATCTTCAAAACATTTACTGGTTTAATCTAGCGCTCCTTCTAAACAACATAGGTAATCAATAAAACTGGAGAACTTATAAAGTATGGTTAATGCTCAAGGTGGAACACATATTCTGTCAAGCGCTGTAGTTTACTGGAATCCAGTTTCTGCTCTGTCACAATGGGCTGTTTTTTCACAGTTAGCATTCGAGATGCAGGATCAACAATCCAACCTTGTTGTAGTACATCTGCATATGATAACCAGGAATCTCATTAGCCATAAAACATGAAATATGCAGTTTAGCATGCAAGAGAAAGAGAGAGATTGGAAACAAAATGCAAAAGTAATCAAACCTTTGAATTATTTTCTATAGAAGCTTCAATTGATCAATACCTCACTATTCACAGGAATGGCCATAATTACATTATCCAAAATTTCTTAGATGTACCATGGAACCTTACAGTAAACCACAAATATAAAGATACTAAATGAACATCTGAATCACAGATATAAGTAAAACTCTTCTATTAGGTCCTCAGTCTAAAACCTTCAAACCAACACTTCAGCCATAGAGGCTTTGATCCACTATATCATTCAGAATAATCACTTTTTTTCAGTCATCCTTTGGCTATTACAAAGCCAGGAACCAAATGAATATCTCCGAGGTCCCCATCAGAGCAGGTATCTTTTCTAAAATCTAAATATTATATTGCCTCAGTAGTTCACAGTGAAGTTGTAGACATCCCGAGGTCTTAAAGACTTTCAGCTTAGGTGCCTTCATTAATCTAAACTTTTCAAGTCAGAATAACCCTGCTCAGTGAATTTCATATAGATAGAATTAGATAGGGCATCTAATATATCTAGTTTACACAAACTCTCTCACGGTCTGTCTGTCTCCTTTATTTTATGGTGGCTGTCTGTGTGTCTTGGAAAAGTTTCATTCTTACCCACATCAAGATGACAATTACACAACCCAGAAAATAAAGAAAAAAAGAACATCTCTGAATTGACTTTTAAAATGCTGCTACAATCTAAGATGCTTACTGCAAAAAATATGGCACAAAGAAGCAACGAAATCTTACAGTTTGCAGCATCATCCTCATTCATTCCTAGGAATTGAGCAGCGTCTTCGATGCTTATTGTTGAATAAGCAGAAAGCAATAGCTGAAACATCCTCTTGGTGTAAAGCTCTGCAGAGAATGATCTAAAGTTTTATCATGCTACCAACCTGAACATAATTATTTTAATCCATGCCTACTTTCCATAATAGAAACTTTCAGGATGGTGTAATTGGTGTCCTAGGAATTATATTTTGATGGAATTATCACATTGTAGAAGCAAACGAATCTCTCAGATATAATTGTGAGATTGAGCTTTGTGGATCCATTTTCTGCACCCCTGTTTAATTAATACTATAAAGTTAAATGAAGGAAGAAAGGAGACTCTGTTTTTTAAAGAAAAGGTGAATGAAGAGAGATGTATGGAATGACAAGGAGCATTATGTGTTTGGTGAAATTAAACTTAAAGTTCCATTTCTCCTAGCAAACCAAAAAATTACACCAAGATCAGTAAGATAATTACTGTATACTAAAGCATACTAGTGTCCGAGACTTCATTCATAGCAGGTTCCAGGGAGAGTTAAAACTATAAAATCTTTCCCTTGCATTGCCAGAAGACTGTCTTGATGATTTGACTAGTAAATCCGAGTTAAAACGCATTAAACATAGTGTTGCAACTAGGTTCTCCCTCTAAAACTATGATTAAAGGTTGCCAAAGTTGACGTTCCAGAAAAGGATATTGAATTGAAAATAGCATCAGTAGATTCAGAAAGCTTACAAGTTTCTGGCATTCTTTCTCCAAAAAAAGAAAAGTTAAGGCCACTGGCACATCTCTTTTAAAAGAAACTAACCAGGCAACAAATTAGTTTTCTGACATATGAAATTTTTGCAATCACACCACTTAAGCTCCCATGTTTATACATTTCAATGCACACCAAAATTTAAGAGCACAGAGAAGGTAGACAGAAATAAAGTTGATTGCAATGTTTAACTAATATTCATGACATTCAAACTAAAGTGACGTTCACAAATATAAATGATATAGTACCTAGAGCTAGATGAAGAAAGAACATACTGCAAGAAGTACTGAAAACTTGCCAGAAAATGCAGTGACAAGAGCCCGAGTTTCTTGGCTCCATTCAAAACCACAAATAGCCTTGTGCACACCAGCATAGTCACGCATCCATAAACTCTGACCAATTCTCCAAACTGCAACCACTTCAGGTTGGTTTTCTTTGATAGCAGAAGGTATTGATTTCCACAGGAACCGAGCACTGTTACTGCAGAACCTTCACTAAACAGATTAAAACCCCCCCTAAACTACACAAACCCCACAAAAAAGCATAAAACAAATCAAAACTCCAAAATGAAACAGATTTCAATCCAATCCAAAAACACAACTACAATACCCCTAACAATTGAACACTAAACGAATACTTTGCAAAACCCTAACTTGCAATTCAAAACCCAGCATAGCATATATCCTAAACTAACATTAGTGATAATAAAAAATATAAAATAAACAAACATTTGAGAACTTACATATCATTAACAGAAATGTGGCCAAGAAGATGAATCGCATAAGGCCATTCGTCCTGAAACGGAACTCCTTCTGCTGCAAACTGAAACACAAAAAAATAAAAAAGAGAATTAGGTTTTTGGTTAAAGATGCGATTAACAAAAAGGGGACTTAATATTTCAGGAAAAGATTAACGGAGACAAAAGTTGAGTAGATTGAATGACATATCGATCAATAAAAAAAATAAAAATTAAGGAATTGATGAAGGGAAATTTGCCTTGAGCATGAGTTCGTCGCAGATATCAGAAATCTTGTCGTAGGATTTGGAGTTCAATGCGTCTGTTAGAGAAGTGAAATCCATGGCTGCTTCTTGTTTTTGGGTTTACCTGTTTCCGCGCTGAAAATGGAGTGTAGAAAGCAGAGAATCGGAGAATACTGCAAATAAATAAATACAACCGCAAGAAAAATAAACAAAATAGAGAAGCGAAAAATCTCTGAATTTTTTGAAATTTTTACTTATTATTACAAATTTGGGTTTAATTATATAAAAGAATTAATTATTTTGAATGTATTAATATTAAAAAAAATTAAATATTAGCAATTGATAGATTAATTTGAGAATTTAGCTATGTGTTTAATATTCGGTTAGTCTCACTATGACTAATCAATATGGTCGAATTTTTTAGTTATTAAAATTTCAATTGAATCATTCATATTGATTAATTTTTTATTTGTAGTTAATTTTTATAATTTAATTATGTATTGATATATAATTACTGAAAAATATATAAATATTTTTATCATTATTATAATTTTGTATTTATATATATATATAAACATGCATGTACAAAACTCGAGTCAAAGATTATTTTATATAAAAAATTTTAAAGAAAAATAATTCGAGTTAAATTCAAAAAAAATCAAAAATACCCTGTAAAGAGCATGAACTGATTCTTTAGTTTAGTAGGTTTTTGCAATGGTTTAATCTGCCTTGCCGATCATCTATTTGCGGCAAGCAATACCTTCATTTTACCAAGTTCATAACTCTCCCCAAGCCTACAAAGTGCTGACAATATTGAAACTAGCTAATAATGATGAGCCTATCATTGAAGTCTACTTTCTCATTACAGATTCTTGGAAGATTCTCAACACAGTTGTGCTAAATTCTGCTGTTGTCACTTCTTGCTCTCAAGCATTTGTTAATGGAATTGTCCATTTTATGGGTTATCGAAAAAACGTACATGGTAAAATTCACGGGCATTTGGTTTTGGGTTTTGATATGAGCGATGGGGCACTTCGCGATACTAATTTGCTTGAAAGTTTTGCTAAAGATATTAGGTGTGTGATAGTATATAAAGAGTCAATAATTTCTATATTCACATCAACATATTATTACCCTATTCAGTGCTATTTGTGGGTGATGAAGAAGTAGGTGCTATGGAGTAATGGAGTAATGGACTAAACTGCTCGCTATTACAAATCAAATGAAAGCAATACCAAGGGCATTTGGATTCAGGAAAAGTGACGAGTTTCTTGGAGAATTCCATGGGAGGAGATCTTGCCTCACCTGATGTAGAAAGCGAGCAAATTAAGCCCCTAAGGATTCATCAGAAGACAGGCAACTATTTTGTACATTAATGTGCAAAGCCTAGTATTAATTGACAGAGCAAATAACATTTAATGTAATGCAACTTGTGAGTAGGGAGAAAGCAAAAAGTGGTTCAGAAATAGACTATGCTAATAAGAAATTTATTGCAAAATTGTTGTTTTCTACCTGTGTCTGCAGTCTATCTTAGCCTATTAGTTGTTTATGCAGATCCAATTCATACTCTGATGACTTGGCTTCAATATTCCTTCAACTTTGCATCTAAGTTTATTGTTTGCTTTTATTTACTAACAGATGAACAATGTAAAACGCTGGCCAACCAAATAATTAATTACAGGAGAAGACAAACCAAAAATACTAAAATATATGGTTGCATCGTAAGATTCGATTGCTTTTTATATGTATGCATCTGCGGTTTGTGATCATATCGGCAGAAGAATATTTAGCATCTTTATGACAAGAATGAAAGCCCTACCAAGTTAGAAAGGTGTTATCTTTTCATCATTCTGTGCTACAACCTCCAAGGTTGAGGCTTTTTTCATCCCATCTTTCATCTCACTAGGCTTGTTTCCTCATTTCATAACCAGCATTGAAGGCAACATGTCAGTCTCTTTGCCTTAAGAAAGTCATACAAGAAATTCTTCTTAAACTTCCTATTAAATCTCTACTAAAATGCATGTGTATATGCAAGTCTTGGTACTCTCCCACAAAAGATTTTACTTTCATTTCTGCTCGTACCCTAAAGATTCCCTATTCCTCCTCAGTGTTTTCTATAATCATGAAGAACATTTTTCTCTCCATTTTGACAATGACAAATTTCCTGAGTACATGAACTTGGATCACCTGGTAGAAAGAAATCAAAACTACTGTTTGATTGGTTCTTGCAATGGCTTAATATGCTTTGCAGACCGTTTTATTGGTTGCAAAAAGATTTTTATTCTGTGGAACCCTTGCGTCAGGAAGTCCTTGACTCTTCTCAGGCCTATAGTTACCTTTAAAACTCATGGAGGATACCAAGCTTTTGTTGGGTTTGGATTTGACTCGCGTATGGATGACTACAAGGTGTTGAGGATCGCAGCATTTGTTAATGAGGAAAAGAATGTGATTGAAGTCTATTCTCTTCTTTCAGGTTCCTGGAAGTGTCTTCCATCAACTATGCTAAAATATGACATTATTGAATATTGTTCACAGGGTCAATGGAGTTTTCCATTTTATCGCTTCGCAGAAAAGCAAACATGGTAGGTTTGGCAAAATGTTGGTTTTGGGTTTTGATGTTGTGAGGAGGTTTACTGCAATATCACGTTGCCAGAAAATATTGCTGAAGAGATTATACCTGTGCTACTGTTTTAGGAGTCAACGATTGCTATTTTCACAAGCGATTCATGTTTTCAGAACCATCAATGGGTGATGAAGAAGTATGGGGACATGGGATCTTGGACTAATATATTCAATGTTGAGAATCATGGGGGAGGGATACCAAGATCATTAGGATTTAGGAAAAATGGGGATTTACTTTTAGGCTAGCATGGAAAGGAAATGATTTCATATAATGCAGACTCAAAGCAAGCCACGAAACTTAGAATTCAGAAGAAACCAGCCGATAATATTATATACCCTTTCGTCAAAAGCTTAGTGTTAATAAAGCAAATCGTTAGCAGGTGACAAGAAGCTTCCACTAGTAAGAAATATTTTGGTTAGCAATGATTGTGAAGTCTGTATGTGCTTTTTATGTGTTCAATCTTCATCCCAACAACAAAAATTAATTTAGCAGATCTGCTAATTTCGTTAATGAATGAATTTCACTAAAAAAAAAACAATTTGATTGACTGTGTGATTTGTATTTGTTCAGGCGGTACTCAAACTGACATTAGCTACTCATATATGTTAGCAGATTGATATTATTCTAGAAGTCTTTTAAGTGGATTTCATGGAAATTTTGGTTTAGCAGCTTTTTGGTGGAAAAATCAGACCCCAATCATACTTAGTATGGGACTGTTTAACTTTTTGTTAGTCACTCCATTTTAGTATGGGACTGTTTAACTTTTTGTTAGTCACTCCATTAGCCATGCCTCTTGTCAGTAGCATGGTTTAAAGTTGTTTATGAGCTGTAATCATTTTAGTTCTCTTCTTTGTAATCTGTATTTGAAAGTATTGCAAGTAATGAAATGTGTGTGAGGAACCAAGTTCAAGTTACCAGCATTCTCCCAAACATTTGTTCATTGCTCTTAAGTGCTTTATCTTGTTTGAATTTCAGTTATAATATGAACAGTATGCATAGTGCACAATATCAAAGTCAAGCTCTTACTATTGCAAATCTCTGATAATGAACAGTTTAACCAAAAGAAACGCCACAAGGAACCTGATTGATATTAGGCTAGAAAATAGAAATCTAAGTTTCTATTTGTTGGTTCTACATAATGTTCAGTTGATAGATGAGAACTGTGGAGTGCCGCCATGCTGGCCGAGCAACAAGTACTTGCTAGGAAGAACAAAACAAAAATAATAAAATTAGAGTTGCATAGGAATAATCAGCTGGCATCGATGTCTACATAGTTGATTAGTAAACATAAAGTCGAACAAACTTCTTTGTGACTTGAAAGAATGAAACCAAGCACAAGTGGTTAGATAATATCAGTAGCAGCCTAACAGGCATTCTGCGGTATCCTTTTGTTTTCATAAGCTTTTTCTTATCTTGGACTACAGGGCAAGGTTACAAAAATGTCAGACGGCTTGCCTCAAGAAGTTGTAATAAAAATTCTTTGTAAACTGACAGTTAAATCTATAGTTAGATGCACATGTGTTTGCAAGTCTTATAAAAAAACCCCACATTCATTTCCACTCATCTTAATCAAACCATTTCCTCCACTAAAGACTCCTTATTCCTCCTCAGGTTTTTCCATCACCCCTAAGAGTATTTTTCTCTGCATTTTGATAACGAAGAGCTAACCAAGTACATGCATCTTGATTACCCTTTAAGGAGTAGCAACAGATTCTTCGACTTGATCAGCTCTTGTAATCGCTTAATTCAGTTTGCTGATTATTTTTATAGCTTTCACTGAAATTCTGCATTCTGTAGAACCCCTCCATCAGGAAGTACTTAATGTTAGCATAGTTGACAATCTATTTATTTTCATAACTGTATATATCTTTATAATTATAGTGTATATATTTTTGTAACAGTTGTCTATATTTAGGACATAATTTTAGCATCATATAGCAAATCTTTAGGAATAGATATACCTATTTTTTAAGGATGTAAATCAAAGGTTTTTCTATTTAAATGAAAGAACTCTCACTTTGAGAGACATTCAACAAAAGTGACAAGATATCAAAGCCTAGTTATTAAATTTGTTTCTTGAGTTTTTTTTTTTTTTGTTTTTTTGGCTGAAACTCTTGATTATCAGTTCTTTGGATATCTTGATTTATTTTCTTTTCAAGGAAATGACTTTCAATCAATTTGAGTCATTCAATATTCATTTCACTGGAAAAAATTACTCCACTTGGGAGTTTCAGTTTCAACTATTTGTCACTGGAAAAGAATTATGGGGCCATGTAGATGGGAGTGTTCCAACACCTACTGACTCTCAAGAGCTTGTTCAATGGAAGATCAAAGATGCTCGGGTGATGTACTGGATTTTGGGTTCGGTTGATCCACACATTGTTCTCAATCTAAAGCCACACAAAACAACAAAGAAAATGTGAGATTATCTTAAAAAGGTTTACAACCAAGACAATAGTGCAAGGCGTTTTCAATTGGAGCATGATATTGCAAATTACTCTCAGGGGAGTCTCTCTATTCAAGATTACTTCTCTGGATTTCAGAATTTATGGGCAAAATTTACGGATATTATTTATGCTGGTATTCCTAATGAATCACTTTCTGTTATTCAAAAGGTGCATGAACAAAGCAAGCGGGATTAGTTTTTGATGAAATTGCGGACTGAATTTGAGCACACTCGTTCTAGTCTGATGAGTCGTGTTCCTTCTCCTTCTTTGGATGATTGCTTCAGTGAATTGCTTCGTGAGGAACAATGTCTTCTCACTCAAAGTTCTCTCAACCAAGAAAGTGATGTTCCCGTTGCATTTGCTGTCCAAGGAAGAGGAAAAGGGAAAGATATGGGAAAGATATAATGTTATAGTTGCAAGGAATATAGTCATATTGCTTTACATTGTACAAAGAAATTCTGTAATTATTGTAAACAACAAGGGCATATTATCAAGGAGTGTCCTACACGTCCTCAAAATCGCAAAGTCAATAATAATCAATTTGCTGCTCCAGCAGTGTCCGTGAATACTTCAACATTTGCATCAGCTATTACACCAAAAATGATACAACAGATGATTATTTTTGCCTTTTCAGCCCTGGGGTTACAAGGTAACAATTCTCTTTCTAAATTCTGGCTTGCTGATTCTGGTGCTTCCAATCACATGACCAACTCCTCTAATATGGTTCACAATGTTCGTAAGTATCATAGTTCAACAAAAATTCAGATTGCTAATGGTAGTACTTTACCAATTACTCATGTTGGTGATATTACACCAAAATTCAAGAATGTTTTTGT
This sequence comes from Omphalea diandra, assembly GCA_949677035.1. Lineage (NCBI taxonomy): Eukaryota > Viridiplantae > Streptophyta > Magnoliopsida > Malpighiales > Euphorbiaceae > Omphalea > Omphalea diandra. The sequence goes on along the minus strand of CATIWR010004473.1, from coordinate 998 downwards.
TTCACCCAAGCTCTCCACTAGTCTTATTTCTGTTGGACAACTAGTTGATCAGAATTATGATGTGAATTTTTCTCAAACTGGTTGTGTTGTGCAGGATTAAGTATCGGGGACGATCATCGCGAAGGGGCCTAAAGTTGGCAGACTGTTTCCTATTCAATTCTCACTTCCCCATGCTCTATGTTTTGCTTCTTCTGTTGTTAACCATCAAAATGATGTTTCGCATAAACGTTTAGGTCATCCAAATTCTACAATTTTGTCGCACTTATTGGATTTTGGTTGTTTGGGCAATAAAAATAAATCTTTAGATCTCCCTTTTGATTGCTCTACATGTAAATTGGGGCAAGACCAAAACTCTTTCTTTTCCATCCATGGGTAGTCATGCTACTAAGTGTTTTGATATTATTCATAGTGATGTTTGGGGGATTACTCCAATTATTTCTCATGCTCATTACAAATATTTTGTGACATTCATTGATGATTATAGTCGATTTATTTGGGTTTATTTTTTTCATTCCAAATCTGATGTCTTTTCTATTTTTAAGACTTTTTTGGCTTATATTGAGACTCAATTTTCCACATGTATTAAAGTGTTAAGATCTGATTCGGGTGGAGAATATATGTCTCGTGAATTTCATGATTTTTTGAGAGAAAAAGGTATTATCTCTCAGCGTTCGTGTCCATACACGCCATAACAAAATGGGTTAGCTAAGCGTAAAAATCATCATCTTTTGGATGTAGCTCGTAGTTTATCGATTGAGTCTTCTGTTCCCACAAAATATTGGGCTGAAGCTTTATCCACAGCTATCTATTTGATTAATCGTCTTCCATCTCAAGTGTTGAACCTTGATTCTCCATATTTTTGTCTTTATGGAAAAATCCCAAGCTATCATAATTTACGTACATTTGGTTGTGTTTGTTTTGTACATTTACCTCCCCATGAGCGTCATAAACTCTCTGTTCAGTCTGCTAAATGTGCTTTTATGGATTACAACACTTCT
>CATIWR010004430.1:0-10956 GCA_949677035.1 Omphalea diandra | reverse complement strand
TCTCTCTTCTGGTGTCATATACATAGATGTGTATCAAGTAAATGTTTGATTTGTGTGTAGGATGGATAAAACCTATATGCATATGTATTTTGAACATGAATGATATGAGTTATGTAAATGAAAATGGTCGTTACATTTATTAGTATCAGAGCTAAAATGAATTGGTCATTACATAATAACCCTTACACAAGTAGGTTTTTGGGCACTTACCAAGCCTTTACAAGTGATAGATTCTTAAGCACTATCAATTTTTTTCAAGTAGTTCACAAGTACTACTTAAACCTTAACCCAAAGTAGTTTCCACACACTACCTTAACCTTTAACAGGAGATACTTTCAAAGGATTTCGTAAAATTGAGTTACATAGTAAGAGTTTAAAACACTTTTAAAAGAAATAAAGACTCTCACTCAAGTAAGAATGGATGCTTAAAGTACATTCACGAGGTATGCTTCATGTGGGTGAAAAAAATAAAAAAGTTCTTTAGAAGTTTCTCATTCAAATTTGATTTTGAAGATAACTTTTTTAGCTTACTCTCAAGCTTGATCAATAAATGTCTTTTAGATGCTAGATCACCCTTTGTTCCTAATGTAACGACATTTTTGATTGAGAATAGATTTCATAATGGATTACTTAATAAAATAGTTCTTTATCTTCTTTTTATTAATAGTAGTTCCTTTTTATAGACTACATAAGGAACTAGCCATTAAAGAGAAGTTGTCACTTGATATTATAGTTGTAAGCAATTAACACTCATTGAAGAAACTCTATGCCCATTACTAAGGCATCAACAATTATTGATTTCATGCAAATAAGTGGTTGATAATTAATATTTAACTTCCACAGTCATTGGTCCTATCGAAATGCCAATTGGAAGTAGCTATTAAGAGTGGGTGCAACAAGGCCCATCCTTCCCCCTTTTTTAATTGTTCAAAACACTTCTTATTCAATAGTCATTAGATATATGCAATAGTCATTGATTTTAACCTCAATGCCCATTGGAGTATGATCAATGCATGTTATTAATTTCCAAAAAATGCGGTCTTTGTGTTCTATTTTTCAAAAACTGTAAAAGTGATTCAATGCCTATTAGAGTTCTCATAGTGCCAATTTGAAACATCTTAATGCCTATTGAGTATTTGAGTATACCCTGTTGGGGGTTCTAAAAGGTGTAGCTCAACTTGTAGCACTTTTCCAATGCCTGTTGTGAAAGGATAACGCATGTTGCAATGTTTAGAGAGCATTGCTCAAACTATAGCACTTCTTTAATGCCTATTGTGAAAGTGCATTGCTAGTTGGGAGGTCTAGTTCAATGCTTATTGTGAAATCATGACTCTTATTGCGAGGTCCATAGTGTGTAGCTTATTCCTCAACACTTGTTTAGTGCCTTAGCATTTGTCCAATGCCTATTGGTAAAGAGATAATGATTATTGTGAGGTCCACAATGCCTATTGCAAGTAGGTAATGGCCATTAGTTTGTTCAGCTAAGTTTGCTTTGAATTACCTTATTTAATACTTGAAGTTTTTCAACCTCCGACATAAATGTGCTAAAGGCAAATTCTTCTCTAATCATTACAGTTCAAGGAATTGATATGCCTACAAGTTTGACTGCAAACAATCTTGGGAAAATGTTAGTCTTAAGTCTTGTTTATAATCATTAAAACAAGAGCTTAGAACCTAGAAAATTCAACATATGACATATTGCTTCTTTGCTTCATGCGTCCAAATATCTAACTTGATCCTTAAGGTTGCCAGCTTTACATATTTGGGTCCTAATTTGCTCCAAACTTGCTAAACACCTATAAAAACATCTAAATGTGAGAAATAACACCAAATCATCCAAAATAGCTTAATTTAAACATAAATTAACACTAAATCAAGCCAAACAAATTCCCTCACACTTGAATCATTACTTATCCTCAGGTAATAAAGAATAAATAGCAAAAATTCTCATAATTTTCATAAAACATATATAGCTTCATCATGCTTGCGATAATATTCACTTAAGTATTATAAAAGATACACCAAACAAAAACTCATTTAAGTAAACAAACTTAAGCTAGTTTACTACCTTAAAAGAAAACACACTTGTTCATGGAGAGTTAGAGACAACAAGGCTATGTTTTACACATACAGCTTAACAATACTCTAACTGGACCATCAATAGGCATAATCATGATGTAAAACATTTTAGGGCACCATTTCTTTCATGAATTAATAATGAGAAAAATAGCTTTAAATGCATGAGATAATTAGGATTCATCTTCCTTTTAAGCACTTTTTTTAAAACTTTTTTGAAGAGGTTATATGCCTTTTTATAAAAATACAAACATTGATGATGAATGAACTCGACTACTCAACATATAACATCATTCAAAATACTTTGCATACTCATGCTTGTATTTTGTCATTTTACATGAAAGTTGACATTAGTCATGAAGATCCCCAGTTACTAAGCATCCCAAAAGTAGTAAAGTAGTTGTTTTTCTTTCTTTTGAAATTATTTTTGTCATTCTTAAATCATATGTATTCTCTTTAATTACTCCATTATTGTTATTTAACAAAGCACAATAATAGTTCTTTTCCATTTAAGCTCATGCAATTATATCTATCCATAGCTAGCTAGATTGCTTGTTTCCATAGACATAATTTCATTACATTCTAAGTATTCTAAGAATGACATCTCTTGTATAGCTACTCATAATGATTACTAAATAAAGCTTGATAGAGTTGCATATCTTTGTAAAAAAATAACAAAAATTTTAGTTAATTTACCTTTATACATAGATGAAAGCATCATATAGGCCAAAGTATAAGATCACATTCCTCCCATTCCCCCACACTTAAATACGACATTGCCCTCAAAGATATGCATTCTATAACACAAAACATAAAAGTGGTTGTATAAAAAGAAATACTCCTCTCTAACCTTGGTGGATGTTTGATTACATCTAAATCTCTTCATAGTTTTAGCCTACATTCTCATGAACACTTAAGAAAATAAGAAAAATCAAATAGCCAATCCTAGATAAAATAAAAATAAGTCAACATCTAATTAAAAGAAATAAGAACATGCAAAAAAAATCCCATTAAACTTATACCTCCTTATATAGTTCACTGGTGCCAGACAAACAAAACATAAAATAAATAGTGCACATGTACCTTACAATACTAAAACATTAAACATAAAAATAAAAAATCAAGTCTAATTTATCACAAAGGAACATAACATCAACAATGATAAAAACCAAAAGAACAATTCAAGACATAGTAAATTAAGGTATATCTGGTGGAGAAGGCAAATCAATGTCAACCCTTACAAATTATTGCCCTATTTTGTAGTCTTAGTGCTTTTGCATCCTCTCCATCCATGCCAATTTATCATCCATAGTGTCTAGCCTTTGAAGAACTAGGTTCCATAACCCCTTTTAATATGCATTAAGTATTCCTTCTTGTGGAAGAGTTTTGAGAGGTGGAGCTATGGGAAAGTCGCCCTTTTCTCCTTCCTCGCTCTCTTCTCAAACTTCTTCTTCTTAGTTCTTTGGTTTTATAAACTTTAATCCTTGAAATTTGTATGTCATTTATCATCCTTATGCTTCTTCATTAGCATTCTCACATGAACACACCCAGCATATAAATGATTTATAATCCCACATGAACACATGCATTACATAACTGATCACTTAGATTTGTGCATTTGTTAAGCATGATGATAACACTTGCACTATTACATTTAGGGCACTTGAACATAGATGTGATGTTTGCATAGTTGTATGACAAACTATCATATGTTGTGTACATGTTATAATATCATAAATAATGGAGTTTTAAAGCTCATTTAAAAGTATAAGGAGCATTTAGGGATTAGTAGATGGATAGAGGTGATGAAGGAGCGAAAAAAATGGACTAAAAGAGAAAATTTGAGTTTCCAACCAATGGTAGTAAGCCACCATGATTTTGTCTTATTAGAGTAGGTATATAAATTAAATTTCTCTTCTTTTAAGAGTATATTAGAGAGGAAAAATGTGAGATGGTGCAACCTGCACATATACATAATTAGAAATTAGTTTATGGTTACCAACATTAAATGGGTTAACATATGTGTACATTAAATACCTACTAGGTTGTGTATGAATGATGAGTTAACATTTATGCATAGGAATACTTGACATGAATGCCAAATGCATCTTATACGTTTTAGTATCAAAGCAGGGATAGGTTCCATAGGGACATACATATAAACATGATATGACTTTTACACTATTATGCATTATCATATAACACAGTTTTATATGTCTATAGGGCATTAACATCATCCAACCATCAAGAGCTTAACCTAGAATTAGATCTCCTACACATTTTATTGCACCACACATATCTCGTGGGTAACCATAATATAGAACTAGCAAAGAGATTGTGCAGGGTCTAGAAAATTAAAGAGAAAGAAAGTATGATAAATTGAGAAAATAGGATGCAGTTGACTTTAGTGGTACCATAGATCCACTGTAGCAGAGACATGGCTAAAAGGAACATAAAGAGTTTTGAATTTGGTTTGTGGGATATTTTTATAGAAAGAAAGGCAAATATGGAGATTATATGCTATCACAGTCTAGTGTTAGAGGTGGTTACTTCAGTTGTAAAGGCAGGGGGTTAGGAATTTCATCTTATGCAGGCAGAGGTCAATGCTAAGCTATGCAACAATTCCCCTCATGTCTACATTATAGGAGGTAAGATATGGGTGAATGTACGAAATTGACTAGAGGGTGTACTTTTATGGATCTTTTGATCATATGATTAAAGATCGCCTTGAAAGATCTAGAATGTTAGAGGGAGGTAGAGGTAGAGTTGCATCAAAATCTATAGTTAAAGTTTCAAAAGCAAATGGAGCTAGAGGATCTTTAGGCAGCGGTAGAGAGAGAGAGGCAGAGCAACTATAGCTAGGCAGGGTTAGGCTAGAGTTTTAAACCCTAGACGCATGCTAAAGTTTTTACCATGACTAGGCAAGAAGTCTTTGTTGCTTTAGAAGTTATCACTGATAAAATATTTTTCCATGATTTAGATGTTGATGTATTAATTGATGTTGGTTCAACACATTCATTCATTTTATCGAACATGGCATCTCAATTATATAGTAAGCATCAACCTTTAAGTTTTAACCTACGTATGAGTACTCCTTTGAGATGTGATGATTGTGGATAAGGTATGTCATGATTGTGTCGAATGTTGAATTAGTACAATTTGCACTTCGTGAATTTGATGTGATACTAGGTATGGACTAGTTGACCAGATATCATGCAATAGTGAATTATTTTACTAAGAAAGTTCGTTTAGAATTTCCAAATCAAATAAGGATTGTGTTTTAAGGGGAAAGTAAATCTTTCCCTTAAGCCATTCAATATCCTCCAAATGCCTTGCATTGTGTGTCTATCTCTTTATCTTGTTAATGATTCATGCATTTTAATTATGTTTTGCATACTGGTTTATGATGTTGGAAAGTGTCATCATGGACATTAGATGCATGCTTAGGTACCTTGGCTATGGAGATATGATATTATGGTTTATTCATTTCCTTTATGTCTTTGTCTTTATTTCTTTCTTTCATCATTTGATTGCTAACTAGTTCTCTTCCTTTAGGTGTAGATGCTTTCCTTAAGTTAGATTTCAAGTTGGTCTTAATGATCACTCCATGTGATCATGAATGATACATATATGTGTGCCTACCCTTATTAATGAATAACCCCCACCACCTTTTTTATACTTGCGCTTAAATGGATGGATGATAATGCATGCAAAACCCCCTATACCATGTCACATGATCCCACTCCTCTTTGGAATGTTATGCATGAATGATGAAACACATGATACCCCATTTGCCATGATGCATGACCCTTACCCCTTGAAGTTGATGATTTGATTTGTTTAAGAGAATTATGGTTAGATGTTTGTTTAGTGATGGTAAACTTGACTATAAATAACTTGATAAAATGTTAAAAGTAAACCAAAGATGCCTAAAGGCTAAATCCCAATATATGGTTTGGGGGTGCCTAGCCTCTTTCCCAAGTTGTACTCAATTTTCAAACTCGATCTCCAATAGGGTGAAGCTGAAATAGGTCTTCTAATTGACTTAACTTACGTTCAAATTTTGCCTTCCCTAGGTTCATATCTTGACCAAAATTGAGTGGCCACTCTACATTCTTAAGGATAATACTAATGTACAAATTTTGCCTTGGTCCTTCGATGACCACCACTTAGATACATGGGCTTTGAAATTCAAATAAGGCCTTAAGGATTCCCCATTGATCCAAATTACAGACCATGGAGTTGCACCAATGTATGAACCTCATCCTCTCAAGCAAGTAAGATTCCACTAGTTTGAGCAAAAGCACTAAAGCGCTCACATCGTATTATTTCTAACTTTCTAAGAATGAATGAGTTTCCTTTTTAGAGTAGCAAATTAACTCAAGTTCATTTGTTTTAAGTAAGTCCTTAATTGGTATCTTTAATACAATACTTAAGTAATTAGCACTGTAAGCAAAATGAAGTTATATACTTTTGTAAAAGTTGTAAAGGATTTTGTTTATATAGTTCTATGTTACTTAAGGACAAGCAACATTTAAGTGTGCATGAATCTGATGAATGCAATTTATTCATATAATTTATTAGTTTTAAGGCTTAATCCATTATTATCCATATTTGATTTGAGTTATTTTAACGTTAATGTATGTTATTTCTTATATCTGAATGTTATATGGTCACTTTTAGGTGTTTAGAGGCATTTGGATGCATTTAAAGCTAATTTAGACCAAATGAGGATAAGGAATGAACTATAGAGACTGAATTAAAATTTGACCGTTAAAGAGCTGAAGGTTACCATCATGGGCATAACTTTTTTCATGGGTTGTGACTCATTTACATAAACTTCCCTACTATAAGTAGCATTATTGGCAATTCATCAGGCAATTTTTAGGCCCAAATTCACTTATTGCAAGGCCCTCTATAAAGGAAACATAGGGATCTTGATGGGGAATGAATTGGAGACAAACTTTAAAGAGTTTTAGTTGACTTTTAAGTAATATAATAAGAGGAAAACAACATCAAAACAACTTTTGAAGAAAAGGAACATAAGGATTCAAATTTCAATAATGAAGAATTAAAGAAACAAGTGACATAAATTCCCTCATATCTTTCTTATTTCTAATATGGATTTTATGGATTTTTTCATATTTTTTTTTTTTGTGTATTATTGATTTTCCAATATGATGAGAAGAAGAAGAAAAGAAAGTTGACATTAAAGAAGCTCCAATTGGCCCTCTTTAAGGACCTCTCTTTCTTGATTTCTGATGACGTATTTATTTCTAAGTTTAAAGCAATGAATGAAATGTTTGCCTATTTATGTGATGTTTTTCCTTATGAAAGTATGCATGATAGACATCATTCATAAGTATATTTAATGTTAATTTTATATATACCATTAAATTTAATATTGACATAAAAAAAAATTCAAAAATCTTAATCATTACCAATAACATCATACTTGAGGAGCGAAGGAAGTTTGAACAGTTGCTTAAGAAATACAAAATTTTTGCTTAGATGTATAGAGATATGCCAAGGGTTAATTGGCAGATAACTAAACATAAGATCACAACTTACCCGTACATGAGACTAGTAAAGTAGAAACTCAGACGGATGAGCCTAGAATGGGCATAATTGGTCAAATAAAGTTTGCAAAGCAATTAAAGGACAAGTTTCTAGAGGTGGTTAATTATCCTAAATGGTTGGCCAATATAGTGTCGACGTCGAAGAAAGATAAAAGAGTTAGGATGTGCATAAAATATAAACATTTGAATAAAGCATGCCCTAAGGATGACTTTCCTTTACCCCATATTGACGTTTTAGTGAATAACATTACAACTTGTGTCTTGTATTCCTTTATAGATGGTTCTTTGATTGTAAATAAATCCTCATGGCCATCACAGACATGGTGAAGACTGCCTTCATCATTGAATGGGCATGTATTACCATAAGGTGATGCCTTAGAGTTAAAGAATGCTGGGGTGACCTACCAATGGATGGTTACAATACAGTTTCATGTCTTGATTAATAAGGAAGTAAAAGTGTATTTTGATGACTTATGGCAAAATCTAAGACTTAGAAAGGCCTTTGAAGCTTTAGAATTTGCAAAAGGTGGATCAGTATAACCTTAGGCTTAATCTTAAGAAGTGTGTGTATGGAGTAACAATAGACAAACTATTAGGACATGTTGTAAGTGAGAAAGGTATTAAGGTAGACCATATAAGGTAAAGGCTATTTAGGATATGCCAACACTAAAGATAAAGATGGAAGTTCAAGGATTTTTAAGTCATCTTTAGTACTTTAGCATATTCATAATTAGAATGACTCCTAGTTATCAGCTAATCTTTGAACTATTGAAGAAAGATTAGTTAATCATGTTGAATGAACAACATCAAAAGGCCTTTGAAAAAATAAAAAAGTATTTATAAAATCCACTGGTCCTAAGGCCCCCCAAAGCCAAGTAAGCCATTGATTCTATATTTGACAATAGAGGAGAGTTTTATGGAGGCAATGTTGGCACAAGAAGATGAAGGAGCAAATGAACATGTTATATGCTTCCTCAATAAGAAATTGCTTCCTTATTATGAGAGATTTAACCAAACAGAGAAAATATACCTGGAAATGGTGTGGCTTATAAAGAAGTTATGACATTATTTTCAGTCATACTTAGTTAAGGTGGTTTTAAAGCTTGACCCTTTCAAGCATTTACATGAAGTCCTCATCTTTGACTAGAAAATTAGCAAAATGGTTATACTTTTAATGGAATTTGGCATTAGGTATATAACCAAGAAGGTGATCAAAGATCGAGCAGTTACAAAATACTTAGGCTAACAATCAATTATAAAAGGTGAATATAAACATCCCTAATTTCTCGATAAAGGTTTTAAAGCAATAAAGCCCTAATGGTGAAGAATGTACATCGATGGAGCTATGAATAAGAAAAAACATGTTGTAGGGGTAATTTTGATGTCAGCAAAATAAGAGTTATTCCTTATGGCCAAGAAACTGGACTTTAGGTAACTAATAATGTAACATCACTATCCCTATTCATTGGCATTATCACATGAATATACATAAATGATATGAAATCACATATGAGCATATGCACTATATTAAATGATATGAAATCTCACATGAACATATACACAGGATAAATAATCATTTAGACATGTGAATTGTAAAAACACGACAATGACAATTGCACCGTTGCATTTGGGATGCTTGAACATATATATAATGTTTGCATAGTTATATGACAAATTATTTCATGTTGTGTGCTTATTGTGGCATCATAAATAATGGTGTTTTAGAGCTTAATTAAAAGTATAAGGAGCATCTAGGGATTAGGAGATGGATGGACGTGCTTAAGGAGTGAAGAAGAGGGACTAAAAGCAAAACTTTTAACTTTCAACTAATAGGAAACCAGCCCCAATCTTTTGACTTATTTAAGATAGGAATACAGACCATTAGGGTCAGATTTTGAGGAAAAACTATGAGTTATAGCAGAAACAAAGGGACAGCTAAGGAAGAAAGAAAGAAAGGTAGAAGAAGAAGAAGTAGAGAGGGAGAAGAGTGAGCTGCCAAAGGTTTTCCAATTATGGGACAATAGGTAAGTAATTTATCTTTTTCTCAACTGAAATTAACCTCTCATTACATGTTAATCATGCATGCTTAGTGAGAATTGTGGAGTAATTGTGGTAGAGCTCTTGGATGGAAGCTGTAATCCAAGAGAACAAGAGCTGATTCTGTTGATTTTGCTATTAGAGTAGAATTTTTCACCCACGATTTCATAACACTATAAGAGGAATTGGGGAAAGTGAAAAACATGAAATTTGTAGCCTTATGTCTTACATAAATGCATATGAAACAGTTTTACTTGATTCTATGTGTGTGAAGAGATATGGCTCCTTCATCTGGACTGGTTCAAAAACGAACTGAGATGATCTCAGTCTTCTGTTTTGTTATATTTTGATGACTTTATATTCTGATTTTGACAGAGTTCAAAACAAGAAAATTGTAGGGTTATATTCCCTCTAAATACCTATTAAGCATGTTTTGATTAATTTGTTGTGTGGAAAGAGATATGGCTCATTGATTGGGACTGACTCTGTACCCGGATGACACACTACCTTTCTTTTAATTCGGTTTTCCAAGAATTTGATGATCATAGACTCATAATTTTATGATGGTCAAAACTTGAAAGTTGTATATTTATGTCTGATCTACATACCTGTGAAATATTGTTGCCAAATCCAGCATGGTTGCTGAGATATTGTCCCTTTATCATGACTGGTTGTCAACATGTTATGAACCTGCTTGCCCCGAGATTGGTCCTTTGTTTTGGTGACCTTATAGATTGAACTGGATAATGAGTGAAACATAAAACATGTTCATTTATATGTTTTGTAACTGATGGTAGAATATTATTTCAATTAAACTAGTACAATTTGAGATATGCCTAAGAAAGTAAGACCTACTCATACTGAGATGGCACTGCAATAAGGTAGAACTTAAAAATTTTCCACATTTTATGTGTATTTCATATTTGCATGACATTTGAATATGTTGTCCCATTATATGTCTAGTTTGTTTGAAAAAAAGAATCAAGCCATTCGGATAAGTATATCGGGAGTTATTGCTATGACCATGTAGCAAGCTCAGGCTGCCATATAAGGAAAATATGTACAAACACTAGGTACACTTGCATGAATCATGCCATAACTGCATACCAAGCATTCATAATCATTTGATATACTTATAACCATGTATGTATCAAATGTTAGGATCTCAATACTTTGAAGAAGCCCTACCATAAAGATTGGTCACATCAAAAAGGTGAGTAGAAACAATAATTAGATTCAATATGTGTGAGTAAAAACCATAATT
>CATIWR010004416.1:0-86596 GCA_949677035.1 Omphalea diandra | reverse complement strand
TTCCACCTTTTCTGAACCTTCTCCTGACTGAGGGATGTTTTCATAGTTCTTGTACTGCTCTAGTCTAGTTTGTCGGTACTTCTCCCGGGAAATACTCAGTCTCTCCCAAGGAATCCCCTGAATGTCCTTTCCTCTCCTAGCCTCCGCAGCAGATGTATCTGTTATCTTATTGTCCTGCATAAACAATCACCACACCCCCATCCCCATCCCAAGGTTAGAGAAAAAAAAAAAGGCAGAAACAGGCTTTGTTACTAAAATTGCAAAAGAAGACATTTGAACAGAAAGAAAGAAAAACTGGAAAACAAAGAAACAAACAAAGAAGAGAAGCATTTTTCATTTGGGAGAGAAAACCCTGCAATAACTAAAAACAGAAATTGGTGTTAAAAAAAAAAAAACAAACCAAATGATCATATTCATCATCATCATCATCAGACTCTGAATCTCCCATGAATCTACCACGGAAATACATGTCTTCCTCCACTTCTGCCATCTCGTAATCATCTGCCATGTAATCCATTTCATCCCCTTGGTATTGGGACATGTTGTAAGCAAGGATACCTGACACAAAAAAAATCCATAAGGATGTATATAGAATCCATTTCCATGAAGATATTTTATGCACTTGAAGATTGAAAAACTGGGACATATATAACTTCATGGGTAGTTTGCCTAACACTTAGTGATTTCAATTGCAAAATAGAATCAAACTATCATCTTTTTTGAAGACTTGTGGCTACACAGTGCGGATGCATCAACCTTATTAATTGATTTCTAAGGTCCCGGCATTTACCCAAAAGAAAGTGATACGAAAATTTCTATGGTCCCACCAAATGCTTTTATTTAAAGGAGACAAATATCTGATGCAACTTTGTTTGCTAACAAAGGTATAGACACTCAAACTAAGAGGTGAATTTTCCAATCAGAGTTGCTAAAGGTGCACCTCAGAACTAAAGCTCAAAAACACTCTGTCTAGCACTTTCTACCAAGGTCAACCAGGCATGAACATTTATAGGCACAATGTGCAGCAAATGAGCAACTCCATAATATTTGTATTGTCTATTTGTTTTTATTTCATTAACAATAAGTTTTATCCCAAGAAGCACTAAGTTCCCACCTAGCACCCCTCTCTCTCTTTCTCTCATATCGTTTTCCTCTATTCTTCAATTAGGTCCATCCTCCCAAAAGTGAAAATTGTTATCCCTTCGCAAACATATTCATGCTGCAAGGGCAGATCTTTCAATAGGTTACTTGTGTCTCCCTTCAAGGGCCAAGTTATCAAATATAGTTCTAAGGATCATAAAACGAAGAAGTTTAGGAAAAATTGTTGCATAGAAAAATATAGTCACTTCTTAAATGTGCAAGGATTGCCCATATAAAGAAGTAAGACTACCTACTTCCTACATCTGACTGATTGTCTCTTTGGTAGACAAATCCAAACATAAATATGTTTGGATCTCTATGTAGGAAAATCTTCAGAAAATTTTCACATTTTACTCATAAATTGTAACTGAAGTATTAACATGTTTCGAGTAATCCTATCATTGAGACATTAAAGAAAGATAGCTAAGAGGATGCCCCTATAAAGAAGTAAGACTACCTTCTTCCTACATCTTACCAATTGTGTGTCTTTGGTAGACAACTCAAGGTGGCCTCTCTTTTTTCTCATCTTACTCATAAAGTCTTAACTGGCTTTGAAAGAATAATTGAAGGATAAAATGTGTTTGGAATCCCATCACTGAGACATTTTATCCTTTGGCAATTGATCATTGTGCTACATAAGGAGCAAATCATTCTGGGAGGATGCTCTTATAAAGAGTACACACTCCAAACTTCCAATTTACTTCATGCCTCTTTTCCCTCCCCCTTTTTTCCAAATTGAGGAGGTTATAGGACATAGGAAAAGGAATTCTTTGAAGGAAGGCAAAAGACGGTCTAAACAATATTTGGTGAAGACGTGTGCCACTAAGAGACATCTAGGTAATAAAGGCTAACTATTCAGTCCCTCTTTCTTCATTTGGGTTTTTTCTTAATCAAGCTCTATAAGCAAGTGGTTCTAGAGATTCATGCATGAAAGCCTTTGGCAATTGATCATTGTGCGACATAAGGAGCAAATCATTCTGGGAGGACCACAAGGCACAAAGGGAACAATATGAATTGAGACATAAGATAATTTATTAGGAAAGTGGACAATACTATGCTTAATTTGAGCATACAAGAATATATAATTTACAGTATGATAGTTTGCGGCATTTAAGAAGTAAATTTCCCGGCATATTCTTGTTGGCTATGGATGAGGATGCATGATTTCTTATATGTAATCACCACCTAGAGGGATGACTTGAGATGTGTATTCTGATGCAGAACCCTCAAGTTTAGGAATTACAGCCCTCTTCAAACTTTTTTAACTTTTTATATGATATTTTGTTAAAAATTTGAAGGATGGACTAGGCAGTCAGAGTAAGGACCCTTGCCATACCATTATTTATAAGTAGTGGAGGACAAAAGAATACGCTGTTTGACACACCAGTTCACATAGAGAGGTTGGTTTTCTAGCTCAGAAGGCTAACTTGAGGGGATTTAAAACTATCAAAAATCTCCAAAACAAGAGAAAATTACGGAGAATAAATATTTTACTAGAAAAATATAGAACAATGCAAGCAACATGATGGCACAGTTATTATAATTTCTGATGAAAACCTAAAAGGGAGGAGAGGGGGGCTTTTGAGGAAAGAAGTCTATCTGTGCTATTAAAGATAGATGGGTTTGGAGATTGGACTCACCCATCATGGTGCAGCATGCAACAGTCAATTGATGTTGAAGTAAGTGGAATGCGTTTCTAAGAAATCATTATAGAGAAAAGCATAGAATAATGAAATCAAGAATCTTGCATGACAATAAGATATTGCAAGTATGAGAATAAAAGAGTCTATGCATTAAAGAAAACGCAAATAGTGAATGATGAAATTAACAGAGGAGCAATCAAAATTAGAAAGAACTAAATTGAAATTAATTAGAGGAAGATATTATCATCAAATAAAAAAGTTTCCCTTTTTTATTATTTTCCTTTCCTTTCTCTCTCTCTAGGATAAAACAAAGAAAGAAAAAAGAGAAAAATAGATCTTTTGGATTAGTAGGCGATCTACATCTGAAATTATGGAACGAATGCCAAATAAAAGGTATAAAGAGAAGAAACCAAGAAAAATACTCCAAGAAGATGGTGGTAAAGGCGGTGGCCGCAGCAGCGGTAGCGGTGGCGTTCGTTTTGTGCCTACAGGCCTTGATCTGGTGATTAATCCAAGCAAACTAACAAAGGTATCATTATCCTCGATTGGCAATTTTGAGAGAGGAAGAGGAAGGGGAAGGCACAAAAAGATGGATGATGTAGAGATAGACAGTCTCCAGTTTTACGTTTCTGCCCCCGATTTTTTCGCAAAATTTTCCCAAAGTCCAAGGGCAATAATATTCGCCCAAATAAACATACAGTTAATGAAAATGCTGGATAAGAATAAAATAAAATAAAATAAAAATAAAATACCCGACACAGAGAAAATTACAGTTTATTTTGTTTTCATAGGGAAATTTACAGAGTTTTTGTTAGAAGAAAATAACTAATTCCTTCAGTGTACATATGGTAGTCGTCATGGATTTGATTCTATTGGAAATCAGATGAACAGAGACAGTTAACTGAGATGGAGATGAATGCCACAGCAAGATGGAGTCGGGCTTTGCCCAACACCAACATTCATATAAGTAGTAATGTATTGATGTTCCTCAACCTCAGGTCTCGCATTTCAGTTCGTTGTAAACCTAATTCTGCTCGCTGCCGTTTGTCCACTCGCTCTACATCAGTTACCGAGGAAGAATCCATACAAGCTCCGGCGAAATCGGTGGCCCGTCGCCTTATTCTCCTTCGTCATGCTCAAAGTTCTTGGGATAATCCTTCATTGCGCGGTAATCACATTTCTTCCTCGAATTTTAATTGCTCTGCTTACTTCTATTGTGTATGTTTAGATATGATTGCAATTCCTCCATTTTCTCACTTCTCTTGTAAACTAAATCTAAGTCCAGTTGTCAAAGCTGTGACAAACACTTTATGGTTCCTCGATAGCTTCTCTCTTCGTCTCCATATCACTAACAGCTAGTGATTTCTTTCTTTCTTTCTTTTTCTCTTGTCTTTGCACTTGTGTTTTCTCCATTAGATCATGATCGACCTCTGAGCAAAGCTGGAACAGCTGATGCTGGCAAAGTCTCTCTAAATCTCCAACAACTTGGTTGGATTCCTCAGCTTATTCTATCTAGGTTTGCATCCTTTCAATAAAAAGCAATTATTTTTTTCTGCTAATTGACTCGCATTTTTAGAACCTTTTATTTGGGCTGTGTTACTCATTCAGCGATGCGACAAGAACTAGGGAAACACTTAAAATAATGCAGGAGCAAGTGCCAGGCTTTTTGGATGCGGAGCTTCATTTCATTCCAAGTTTCTATTCAATCGCCGCTATGGATGGACAGACTGCTGAGCATCTTCAACTAGCTATCTGTAGATACTCAAGGGACGAGATTGTTACAGTAATGCGAGTTCCATCCCTCCACTAGATTATTGTATTACAGTTCCACATTCATGCTAGATTACTGATCACTATTCTGCTTAAAAATTTACAAGTTCGGCCACTTGTGAGGCCTGAACTAGAATAAAATTACCCCTTCTTATTTTACAAGATTTGGGATAATTGTGTTTTGTCTTCCAAATTATTTCTTGGCAAGCCTTTCTAATTTCTTTTTATTATTGCCCAAAAATGTTATGGACTCAAATTGTCTTGGAAAACATCAACAAAGGAAATGGAAAAGAAAATAAAAAAGAGGTAGAAGAAACAAAGAAAAAATGTGTTTAGAAAATATGGTTTTAGGCATTTTCCAGTTGTGTTGGTTGGACCTCTGATATCATTGCTATCAATTATCAAAAGTACAACAATGATTCTTAGTTAAATACACAGGTGCATGGGACATAATAGGGGGTGGGAGGAGGCTGCCTCATTGTTTACCGGGGTCTCTGTGGAACTGAAGACATGCAATGCTGCTTTGCTTGAAGCTCCTGGGAAGTCCTGGGAAGAGGTTAGGCTGATTTCTTTTCATGAATGACATGTGATCAGTTGGCACAGTTTCCTTGTCATTCTATATATATACATATGCTTTCCTCTCAACTAATTAATTAACTGATAAAGTTGTATTAGATAAGAGCATTTAATACTTCCCTTGCTTTGGAAATTATTTTACACTTCACACTTTGCTTAAAAGCAAAACAAAGTGGAAAGTAAGTGGAAGTCAAGAAAAATAAATGGAAAAGTCAACTAAGAGGACTATTTACTCTCTTTTTTTTTTTTTTGGTTTGGTTTTGGAGGCAAGGAAAATAGAGAGAAAGTTGCCTAATTCCTATTACAATTTTGCTCTTCACTTTTCCTTAAAAAATGAATAATTATGGGGTTTGTGGTTGCTTTCACTCTTCTTCCACAAATAAAAGAAAAGGAAACCATTCACTTGTTTTCTCTCCCTTTTCTTGCCTCCTCACACTAAGCTTAGGACTCATAAACTGGCAAAGTAACACCTTTAGTTTCTTCATTCAGGTTCTGTTTCAAAAGTAGCAGTAAATTTTTTCTGGAGTGTGAAGAATTACTTCATGAAGGTTACCAACCTCGTTTAGATCATGTTGATTCAAGTTATGACATTCATGCAAGAAAGTGGAAGAGTGGTTTGGGTGATACATGTTCTGAAGAAAGACTTATAGTGTAGTTTGCAAAGTCTCATCAACCCAGGATTAGGAATTTGGGGAGTTCGGATTGATGGTTTCAATTTGTGGTCATACCTTTAATAAACAAGGTAAAGGTAAAGCTGGGATTAAATGAAAAACAAACAAAGGAAAGACAAATAAATAATATATTATACCAATAGTCTTTCTTATCCTAAAGTTATGTTGCATATCAAGACTTGATTCTAATAAGTGATACCTTATTCTAGTTGGAGTTTATGCTATTAAGAATATATGTTCTAGCCTTATTCTAGTAGTTTATAGATAAGGCTGTAATGTTTAGTTTCAACTTTCAAGGCAGATTTCAGAGTAATAAAATAAACCAGCTAATGGTATTATATTCTTCTGGCTGTATCACCAGGAGATTTGGCCTGTGATTTGAATTTTGATCTCTTTCCCCTTTCTTTCTGTGTTCCTTGTCAATTTTGTGTTAGGATATTTCTGCTACATCAAACGGCATACTATCCTTCATTGCCTTGGCTTTAGAACCTCCCTTTATGGCTCCACAAGATCCATATGTGAAAATCAAGAAAATTATTAAATTGAACAGAATCAAAGAAGATTTGGAAATTAAAGAGGAGCAGAGTTGATACATAAAGATTCATGTCCACCTGGCAGAAAAACACAAAAAAAGAAAATGGTTTTAATCCAGAGTGCTAGTGACAAAAAACTGATGAATGACCATGTGGTCTCAAACTTGTGCAGCACCTATATAAGGGCATCCGGAGTGTCATTTAATTTTTCTCCCATGCCATAATTTTGGAAGAATTAGGGAGAGAGAGTGGGATTGGTGTAGGGTGACAGTGGCCAAGGAGTGAAAGAGGGGAGAGGAGAGAAAGAGATAATTGTTGCATTGTGATTTAATTGAAATTTTAATATTTTTATCTGTCTGGCTAATATAATACTAGCTTTTCCTTTTTTTTGTCAATTTGAAGTTGACTGCTCAAATTGAAAATGATCATAAAGGTTTAGGGTAGAATTAGAAAAAAATTAAGGCCACATTTGGCGTGATTTAATTAAATAGAATTAAATGAATTTTAAGTTCCATATTTTTATTGAATGATATTTGATTATATTCTTTTGTGATCAATTACATCCTACCAAATATAGCATACAAGAATTGGCTAAAATTTGATTTGCATTATTTCTGGTGTTTTAGTTGTTAGACAGACCAATTCATTGTATCCCTTGATCTCTATCTGACCCATTGTGTTACACTTTCCAGGCATTTGTGTCAGCAGGACTTGGTGGGTGGAAGCTTCAAGGCATTGTAAAGCCAAATAGCCTGTAGCACTTACCAGAAAGCCAAGAAAAGACAATAGATGCGGTCCTTCCTTTTGGTTTATGATTATAATTGCACAAGTTACTAGCTGATCAAGCCTTTTCAATCTTCTATTCTAGATGCTTGATTTAGTCTGGGAAAACAATATCATGAACCTGCTCAAGAAACATTCCATGACTTTATGGAGAGATTAGAAACAATGCTTTGTGTCGCTGGAGATCTATCTGCATACGGAGGAGCGAAATGTTGTGAAGATTTTGGCATGTCAACAAGCGAAAGTTTAAAATTTTTGTTTTGGAGGTCTTCTATGGAAGATAACGTCATGCAGTTCAGTAATTTTGTTGGTGTCCTTTTCATTAGCACTGTTTTTGGCTATATGAATCAGAGTGTATTGGCCGTAGGCCTATACAGATGCTAATTATGGTTCTTAATATGGCTATACGTGCAAGTTGATAACCATCTACTTCATCAGTAGAATATTGATTGTTCTCAATTATGTATAAGTGCAAGTGCCATCAGATCCTTTATTGGGTTGCGGTCTTTGGGTTACGCTTACTTTGAACTTGTGATTTAGGAAATTATTGCTTGGCTCAGGAGTTGCGTTCCCCTCATGCTCTCAGAGAATATGTGAGGGTGTGATAGAGTGAGAGAGAGAGAGAGCATAGCTCCCGCTTAGTGTAATCATTACTGTTGAAGAAATAGGTGCCATAGTGATTAGTAGTATGGCTATAATTTTTGTGTTTTGTAAAAGGTAATTTGGTCGAAATTTTGGTGGTCCAGGTTACGGCATTGCTGAATTGGATCAATTTAATTGGTCTATGCGGATTAGGGACCATTTTGGTGGAGATAAATCATTTTGGCCACTAAAGCCCCCCAAATAATTGAGCTGATGTATCAGGAAAAGGAATTCCTCGGGGCTTATAATGTTCCAATAGTACATTTGGAGAATACTATCAATTTTTAACTGAAGTGAGATAAGTTGCAAAAATTTTGCAAGTAGGGAAATTTGAATATGTCATGATTAATGTACTTGTATTTTGTGATACGATTTGTCTGTCTGTTGATTAATACTTGATGGAAAAATGTTTTTTTTTTTTTTAGCTTGAGAGGCTATTATTGAAAATAAAGGATAGTGGATCAATGAAAATTTACATTTCATTTAAATGTTGGCATTGGTGGGAGGATGGTGTAAAGTTTAATGAAATGAATTTGTAGACAGATTTTTGGATGAGTAAGTGACAATAGTCAATGTCATATGAGAAGCCTTGGTAGTCACATGCGTCACAGTATTGTAGTACGTCATTAACAAGCTGTTATGGTAGGATTGGAACTTAAAGCATGACGCAAGAGAAACACAAAGATTGTAGTAGCAGTGTTGTAGTAGTAAAAGGAGAAGCGCAGTTAATACAGTTATGAAGGAAGGTTTGGTAGATTTGTATGTACTAAAATTTGTCTCTTTCTTTTATGTACATATAAATATAAATAAATAAATCCCTTCAATTGAGCAAAGCAAAATCAAAAGAGAAAGAAGCAAACAACGAACGAAACGAACTAATTGTGAAGAAAAAGCCCCCAAAAGAGAAAAAAAAAAAAAAAAAAGTTGAAGTGCAGCTGTTGCTTCCCTGTCTTTGCTTCCTCTCTCCCTCTCTCTCTCTCTCTCTTTCTCTCTCTCTCTTTTCCAGTACCCAGTTTCCGACGACACCATTTGTCAAGTAAGTAAAGAAAGCTGAAAACTATTTTTCTTCTTCTGGCCCTTTTGTCTTTCTTGACAGCTTTCTTCTTTTGCTTCTATTATGTGTTTCTCCTCCTCCTTAGCCTCTTCTCAATCTGCATTTCTGTTGTTAAGTAAGTAGTGATTTTTTTTTTTTTTTTTTTTTTGCGTTTTGTGGGTGGTTCTTTAAAGACACCCATTTCGTTAAAGTTCTTATCTTTTTCTCTTCCTTTGTCACTGACTTTTTGTCTTCCATCAATCTTTCGTTGCTTATGTGGGTATTCACAAGTTTTGTAGTTTTGAGATCTGCAATTTTGTTGGTTTTCATCTTTTCCTTTTCTCGAATATGGGAATTTGGTCATTCTTATATCTATATATGTCACAATAAAGCTTATTTATTTTACCAAACAGTGCTCAGTAATGCTTTGGGGTGGATGTGAATAGGAAAGGGAGGTGGAAAAATGGAGACTGGAGCCACCACTTGAATTGAGTTTTCAACTATCCAAAACTGTAGACTAACACAAAGGCCGAGGCTTTCTCTCACATTTCTGGATTCTCTGACTTGCGCTTGTATGTTAGTAAAGGAATATCCATATTCTGATTTCTATCCATTCTTATTACCAAGCACAACAATTACTAATGCTGGAATAGAGGATTAAATGGTCGATGAGCTTTCTTACTGCCTCTGTTCTTCCATATGCTTAGTTTCTATTGAGGGGCAGATACTTTAGGCACCCTATCAAAACCAATTCTCTAGGACATGATTGATCAGTTCATCAATTTCGTCATTCGCCCCCCCAGGTTTCATTTTCCTTCCTTTGCACAAATTTATATTCTTAAATCCCTTCAAATTGTAGCTGTTATCTAATGCTTTTGTCTGCAATGGCTGCACTGGACATATAGGGCCGATTATAACCCGGATCAGTATTTATGGGAGAGAGATTTCACTCTTGCCAGTAGAGCGTACAAACGACGAGACTTGGAGGCAAGTATGGACAACAATTCACACTACTTTGCACTCTTTACTTGCTTCTGTCTGCAGTTACTGAACTGTATGGATACTTTTATGGTCATTTCAAAGCTTGCTGCTTCCTCTGCTTTCATTATATGCAGCTTACAAATGCGAGGGGTCATACCTTGCAATGTAGCCATTATGTACCTTCACCTTTCCCTGAAGACACTCCTCTTCCTTGTGTTATATACTGCCATGGAAACAGGTAAGCGTGGTCATTGAGCAATCCAATTCATTTTGGTAGTCCCATGTGGTTTTACATAGACAATTGATTTTACTTCTATGCAATGTTGATATGGTGTTCCTCATTCATTCCCTGCATATCATGATTTCCTTTCAAGGACTTGAATTCTCGAATTGTCTGTCTAACTAAAGGTGGAAATTTAATCTACTCTCATCATGCACAATAATGCAGTGGATGCCGGGCAGATGCAAATGAGGCTGCAGTAATTCTTCTTCCATCAAATATTACTGTTTTTACTCTTGATTTTTCGGGGTCTGGCTTATCTGGTGGTGACTATGTTAGCCTTGGTTGGCATGAGGTATGCCGCCCTATTACTTTTTTTTCTTATGACTTGATTTTCTTCCTTTTCTTACTTTTCTTGTTTGTCCTATAACAGAGAGAGGACCTCAAGGTTGTGGTTTCATATCTAAGAAGCAATAAACAAATATCATGTATAGGCCTTTGGGGACGATCAATGGGGGCAGTTACTTGGTACTTTATGATTTCTCTCCTCCCTTGTTTCTATATTATCTTCTCCTGGAGTTCTTTAAGGTTTTATGCTTCTTAAGGGGTTGTGACATGCTCAACTATGTGATATGAAGAGTTAATATTCTTGTCTGCTTGAGGTGTGATATGTTTTTCAGTTTGTTATTGCCCTGAAATCTATGAGATATTCGATTATATACTAAAATGTAAACTTCTTCCTTAAATTCCTTATATATCTCATATGCAGTCTTTCTATAAAATAATGCAGCCTTCTTTATGGAGCAGAAGACCCATCTATCGCTGGAATGGTGTTGGATAGTGCCTTCTCAAATTTATTTAATCTAATGATGGAACTTGTGGATGTGTACAAAATTCGGCTTCCTAAATTTACGGTCTCTCTCTCTTTATATATATATATATATATATATATATATATATATATATATTTATTTATTTATTTTTGCCCCCTTTGAACCATGGAACGCATGGCAGAATATGCTCTTAAACGTTGGGACTTGGGATTTCAAGCCACTCCTGCTTATCGTAGCTAAGATATAATGAGTAGCAACTAGCAATAGTTTTCATATATCATTTTCTTTCTGTATTTTCTCCTTTTCATTGTTTTTGGTGGTTGAGATTTCAGTTGCTTTTGCAATTTATTAGTGCCTTCTGTTATGGTATTTATTCCTTTTCTTTTGAATAATCATTACTTGCATTCAATAAACAACCTTAATTCTCAAGTTCATAAACTGCATACACACATCACTTGTATGACTGTGTATCTGCCTAGTTTTCCAACTTTTGAAGCTGTATGCTGTTTTCTGTATGCATCAGAACCATATCTGAAACTTTTGAGAATTTCTATGCTGGTCACTGATAGTTTGTTGAGTTTGCACTCCACTAATTCATGATTGTTAAGCAAGCATAGATAATCTTAAAATATAAAGTAGGTTAGTGTTCTTGGATGTTTATGTTTATGATGTTTAGTTGCATAATGGCAACTCTTTGCCTTCACTTGTATTCAGGTTAAAATGGCTGTACAATACATGCGGCGAGTGATTCAAAAGAAGGCAAATTTTGATATTATGGATCTCAACTGCCTCAAGGTATGTCCTTGTATCTAACCAATGACCAGTGTTGTTCATGTGCCTGCTGAACCAATATAACATTTTTTTTAAATCTTTAATGCATCTTTTCATTTATTTGAGCAACATGTTGATACTCAGTGATGCTTCCAGGTTGCACCCAAAACATTCATTCCGGCTTTATTTGGACATGCTATTGTGGACAAATTCATTCAGTCCCATCACTCTGACCTCATATTTAAGTCCTATGCAGTAATTTATCATTTCAAAGTTCTTACATTTCCATGTAAAGTATTGCCTCAGTCCTGAAAATTAACAAGTTTCTGATTCTGTGCAGGGGGATAAAAATATGATAAAGTTTGATGGTGATCACAACTCCTCACGACCACAGTTTTATTATGACTCGGTTTCCATTTTCTTCTTCAATGTCCTTCACCCTCCTCAATGTTCTGCTTCTTCAAGTAAGCTTGATAAATATTACAATTTGGGCGATTTGAAGGTTGGTGCTGGCATAGATGAGGTATTTTTTTTTTCTTTATATAGACCTTTTTGAGAAATTCTTAGAATATGAATGTTGTGAACCACTGAACTCAACACTGATTTGGCAGTCAACTTGACCTAGGCCTTTGTTATCACCTTCCTCTTTAACCTGTGGGCATTCTTCTCCTTACTTTCCCCCTTCCCAAACAGAGGTTTAGGGTGTTGTAGGGAAGATTTGGGAAGTGTATTTAGATTTTGTGGTGGGTTAGGTTTCAGAAAATTAGTGAGTTTAGGATTTACGGTTATGGTGCCAAGTAGGGTAATTGTTTAAAAATCAGTTAAGTTCCATTGGCTACTAGGAATAAAAGATTGGAAATAGCAATGAAGACTCATTTACTTTCCTAGTTCCTTATACATTTTCTCTTTGTGAAAATGAAGAATAAAAAAAAGGCGTTCACATTTCTGCTTTTGCATTTCCATTGCCTTAATTTATTTTATTATCAAGGCTATGAGACTAAAGACCTAGTTACCAAAATTTGAAAAGGAAAAGAAGAACTTGATTTAAGAAATGGAAATAATACTTGGTTTCTCATTTTTCTTGACCCCATTACAAAGTCATATCATTGTTATTCAAGGTGATTGCTTGTGAATCTTTTTATCTTGTAATGTCACAAGACAACCAAGAAATACTTACGAGTTCTATTTGAATATCACCAATGCATTTGCGGAGAAGGTGTTGATAGCATAATATTTCTCCTCACGATGCAAGAATAATGTGCCTTCTTCTTGACCTTTAGATAATTTTTAGCATAGGACTAATAATGTTTTGTCCAATCTTTTCATAGAGCCTCTTATGTGAGATAATCACAGGCCTTCGTTCTGCCTGTACTGATGCTGCAAGTTCATCTTCTGCTTCTCCTAGCATTCTGAGCATAAAACCTGTTAATGAACTTCTTTCTGAAGTTGTGCCTCTTACTGGTACAGAAGTGGTATGTATCTTCTCCTTGGCGCTCAATTGCATTTTCTTTCTTTTTATTTTTTGAATAAAATAAACGTTAGTTTATTATAATGATGATGCAGGATCGTGTGGTCAATGGAAGTGATAGGCTTAGCTGTGACGAGCCATCAAAGTTGCAAGTGAGTATATTCTATCATAATTGTTCTACATCAAAGGTTATTTAGTCTATCATGTAACTGAACACTATCAAATGACTCTATCAACAGTTGTTTGACCTCATAGAATCTCTCATTCCTTTGATGTAAAGAATAATCAGTCCTTGCAAAAGAACTCACTTATTTCAGCTTCTCAGAATCACCTCCTCGCAAAAGAACTCACATTATTGCCCCTTCTCAGTTAGCTTTTATTTCTGATTTCAAGGGAGGACAAAGCAAGGATTTGATTTGAACCCTCGAATCTGAACATAAGCAAATTACTATGCTACCAATTCTTTCTGCCCAGCAAGTTGCCACCTACATTCCTTTAAAAAAACAATTGTTTTTCAAAGTTAGGAATATGTTTTAAGGTTTTGGATATATAAGTTGAAATCAACCCCAAAGTTAGTATGTTTTTTTCCCAATAGAATCCTTGACTTCTGTCATGCACCAAAAAAATGGTGGGGCTTTCTGTGGATAAACAGGGTGTGAACAACTCTTTTGGTTCTTTTATATCCCCAAAGGAGTTTTTAACCTGGTAAGCAAACTGCAGTCATACTCAAGGCAGCTTTTCATCACAACACACCATGAATCCCTACTTAAGATTGCGTTTGAAATTTTTTTTTTAATGTATCACAAAGTACAAAATGGTCACGAGATGGTTGTAGTTAGAGCATCCAAGTGTGGTTTTGCCAAAAGTAGTTGTATTCATGATTCCAGATAGATCCTTCATATTGTATTACTCATGCTATGCATTTGCAAAACCTCTCTATGCATGATGGTTCTGTTACTTCAATTAATTCTATTTAGGATACGCTTGTGTCGTGAAGATCCCAAATATGTTTTTAATGTGCTTTCCTACACTACTGATGGCGGTTTTTGGACTTGCAAGACAAAGTTGATTGGTGAATTTTTTTTTTTTTTTTTTCTTTTTTGATCGATATGGAGGATTGAATATTGGACTTATAATTCTACAGGATAAGCCAAATGGCCAGAGTGAGGAATGTTGTTCATATACTAGCTCAAATAGAGAGAGTTGGGGACGATGCTCTTCCCTGGGAGGCAGTGATGAAGAATCATCTGCTGAGTGCAGAGCTGTTGACAATAGCCATGAGGTCTCTCTCTCTCTCTCTCTCTCTCTCTCTCTCTTATGTTTTCATTTGGTTCAAGAGCCTACTGAAAATTGCATGTGATGAGTACCTTTTAATTTTTTGTATGCTTTACGATGTCTTATATAGTGCAATTTTATTTGGGAAAAAAATTGCAATACGGGTTGAATTATTGCCAGTCTATGTGAGAGGGTGAGGAAGCTTTCAGCTATTTGTGCATTACCTACTAGGTAAAAGAAGCTTAGAGCTATTTGTGCATTATCCTACTAGGTAAATTATTAGCATTTCAATCAATCCTGCCTGTTTAAATGTTTAAGATTGTCTTTGGTTGATCAAAACTCAAAAGTAGTGCATGCCAGGCATTTGTGTGATCTTATCAACTAATCTGCACCCATATGCTTGTGCATGTGTTTGTTTATGGACGTAAATTTTTAATTTCTTGATGAGCAAGTGATCTTTTGTTATCATTTTGAAACTAAGACGGCTCTGAAGGCTTTTGCAACTCCTCTAAGAAGCATAAAACATAAATCCCCAGACACGCCAAAAGAAGAGGAGAAAAAGAAGAAGAAAACTCCAACAGGTCCAAAGAAGCTCAAGGGTCACAAGTTGGAAAAGCTTGAAGCCTTTAGCAGGCGGCTGTGCCATTGCATTCTAAAGCGAGTACACCATTCGAGACATCGCTCTTCATGACTGCTGTAGCACCATAGGAACATGTTTATAATTGCAACTGTTTCTAATCATCACCAAATATTTACTGTCATATCTTCCACATTGTTCACTTGTAAGCTATTAGGTGTTGGTTCTCTCCTGATTTATGGGTCTCTCTCTCTCTCTCTCTCTCTCTGCAGAACAATAGTTGCTCCTAATAGTTGTCACTCAGTACCAGAACAAAGATGCAGAATGCTAACCATAGCTTTGCAAACTCGATAGCCTTTTAATGGTTACTGCACCTTCCACCACCTATTTTCTGTCCTTATTCTCTCTTTGACATCAAACATAGCTTGAGGTTCCCAGAGTCGAACTTTAAGCACATTTTGTGGAAGACACATAAAGCAGCCAGGACTAGCAGTGTTGATAACCATACAAAATTCCAGTGATGACAGCATGTTGCCATTGTTTCCGAAGGGAAGATCCCTTTAAATTGCAACAAACAGTCAAACAGATGCAAGAATCAAGAGTTCTATTGTACAGACTAAAGGAAATCAGTGCATGTCCACTGATCTTGAATTTTTTTAACCATATCCTTCCATCCCCTTTCACAGCGCATGTCCACTTTTTGATGAACAACCTCAAGTGTCCATGCCAGTCTAAAGGAAATCACTATAAATGAACAACTTTCCCTGAACCTAATTATATGAGACATCTAACGTTAATTGGTTCTTTAACCTGCTAGACAATATATTCTTAGAAATTACAGAGACAAAGCAAAATGAAAATAGTCATCAAGTGCAGATATCATGTAGCAATCAAAACTAAATATCACTGCCCTAAACCTTTTCTATTTGATCTTCATTTCCAATTGATAGTCCTGATGAAGGATCAAACTGCTCCCTAGTCGGGAAGACAGAGGGGCGCTGTGGGTAGGAATCTAAGCTCGACTCCAGTATCTGGTGAGTAAGAAACATATCTGATTTAGCATATGCTGTGGCCATGCATACACGTTGCTTTTTCATTGACCTCTCACCTTTAGGACTCTCAGCTGGGGAAACAACATTACAACGTGAATCTGGAGTCAAAGGTTCATGGCGAGACGAAAATGATTCATCAATGGAAAGACTTTTGGCTGATGCATGCTCCTTAGCAGCCTTGTCTTGAATGGGTGACTCAGAAGTTGGAGCGGGGGTTGCTGGGTCAGTCTTGTTGTCAGATTCTAGGCCATTATCACCTGATGCTGGAGCTGAGACCCCTCCACCAGGTACCTCTCCAAGGACCCCACTAAGTCGCTGCTGTTCCTCGATTATCTTCTTCAAGTACTTCCCTTGGGCTTCAATGCGTAATTGTAGCTGTCTCTGCACCTGTACATTTAAAGTGTAGAAATAGTTAAACACATGAACTAGGTTCAATAAGGCCAATTTCCATTTGTATATAATCATTCAAATTCAACAATTTTCCAATCCAAAGAGAAAATATTGCATCTTCTTCTTTTAATAGTTAACTAATTAATCTATTCGTTTATTTTTCACAGGTGAATATTGCATGGCTTATTAAACAAAATAAATTTACCATTTGAAAAATTATACAGGTAATTCAAAACAATGAAGCAGGCCAAGACAATTATCTTTTTCAAATTATACAGCTATCTTCTAGTCGATCATTGTATATGCACAAGAAGTCATCAATGTAGGACCTTGGGAAAGGAGAAATTCAAGCATTTGAAAATTAATATGATCTGTTTCAAACAAGAAAAAGAATCCTGAAATGAAAATGGAAATCCTTGTAGTTAGCCTAAGACATGGATTTAAATCGCGGTCGCGGTCGTGTGCAATGGTAATGGGGCTATTGTGGCCATAACGTAACAGTAACGGCAAATCGTCACACAATTTTTACGCAAAAAATTGCTAAATGTTGCAAACTAAAAATATTTTCATAAGTCACTAAAACTACGACTTACATCTAATTAACAAACATAATTTCACTCTTTAATTTTTATTTTTATTTTTTGAGTTTTTTGAGTTAATCTGTGAAAAATTTTTTAAAAGTAAAATCGGTTGAGTTTTGATTGGGCACAAATAAAATAGGAGAAAAAGAAATAAAAAAAGAGAAAAATTTTTTAAAAAATATGGTCCATTATGTAACACTTATTACTGTTATATAACGACCGTTATAATTACATAACGGCCATTATGAGTTACAAAATTTTTTGACCATTAAATAATGGTCATAATAGTAAAGGAAGGCTAAAATACCATTATATAATGGTCGTTACGTAACATAATAGTCGTTATTTAAATCCATGCTAACACTAGAGATAAGGATTTGTTGGATGAGGAAGTGTTTTGTCTCATAAAGTTGAGGCATATTCGGTTTCACCTTCTCGATTTAATGACGATGCAATATAAATTTGACATAATAGCTCGTCAAAAAAAGAGAAAGGCAAAGGAATAAGAAGAAGGACAATAATTTCTACATACAAGAACACAAAAAACTACTAAAAAATCTTGTTTACAGAAAAGAAGAGAGAGAGAAGAAGAAAAAGAAGAGAAGAGGGTGTGCTTGCTCTTTAAGACTTGAATGGTCAACTAGGACACTAATCTTCTACTCCTCATGCAGGGTTTCTAAATTTAGCTCATAATAATCATCATACAACTAAAACAGAAACCTAAATGCTTAATTGCATAGAAAAGAGACATGCCTCTAATTGCTCATGTAATCGCTTTTGAACTTCCATCTGTAGCTTCAGTGCTTCTGTAATCTGCGTTCCACTGTAAACAGCAAGTACACAATTTCTCAAATCAACTTTCAAAATGGTCACCAAAAATAATTTAAATGAGCTAAATCTGAATTTTAATTTTGAGCTTGGGTGTATGACAATATGATGGCTGACAAAGCTCCACCGTGTCTATCTTATGACACAAAAATGAATTTCTAATTCTAATACTTTCACAAATATTTGACATTGACATGATATGAACAAATCAAACAGATCATGGAAGAGAAGCAAAATGAGGAAAGAAGTGCAGCTCCACTTACGATGAACCATCCAAATTGGAAAGCATATCTCCAGTATCTTTCTTATCAGCTTTTTTCCCTTGCATTATCATTTGAATTAACATCAGAAGAAGTTTGCAGAGGAAGGATTACCAAAAGGCATCATGTAAGAGTGGACATCTATACTCACACATATATAACCGAGCACATCAGATATACTTACCATCAGATGACGAGTCAGGGAGGTATTTTGCAAGTCGATATTTCTGCATGCATCAAAAAGCAGATTCATAAGAAACAAAAATTAGGGCAAGTAATCATAGGATGCAAACTATACAAGCAGTCACCCAAAAAAAAAAAAATCAGAAAATATAAAAATTGAAATTGGAACTGCCTTAGGATAACAACCAACTGTTATGTACCTGTAAATGGCTTTTCACATGGTATATTGTTAAACCTTGCACACCCATGACTCTGAGAACACCTTTGGGGGTAGCCCCTGAAGTAAAGAAGGATTAAAAAATTGCTCAGTATATCAGCTTACACTTAAATTATTCATAGTAATTGATGAAATCACTTGCTTTTGTAACACAGGAGGAAACTTTCCTCCTTTTGTTAAAAGGAAACTTCTTTCTACTTGTTTTCCCAATCTTTTATCACTGAAAATGCACAAAACAGCTTAAACCTTCAGTCCACTTATGAAAGCAATAGCCATGATCTCTTATAACAGCCTAAAGGTCTCAAAAAACAACCAAACTGGTCAATCGTGTGCCTGAACAAATTAAGAATTTAATAAATAATTCCATAAGATTGGCTGATTTTGTGATTCATGAGTTCTTATTGGCATCATATGGAACCTATAAAGGAAAAACATTTACATATTGGTGATAATAATAATAAATCACCCAGGTGGAAAGAAGACTTACGATCTGGCCCACCAAGTTGTGCCACTGCATCGACAAAGCGTTCATGAAGTTCATGAGTCCAACGCAATCGTTGCTTTGAAGCAAGACTGGGATTGCTGTTGAGACTACTCCCTCCATTGATGGGGTCCATTGTACTAGCACCACAATCTAAATGCTGACCATGAACTAATGAGCTCTTATGGACCAAACTTGAACTGGGAACACTGTTCGGCTGATACATATGTCATTCATCTACAACCAAAAAATTTGGAAAGTCAACAAGAAGCACTGGAATGAAAAAATAAATAAATAAAAATTTCCTCTTTCTCCAAACAAGCATTTAGACAAGAGAAGCAATTCATAAACAAATATACCAGGGTTCATGGATAAAAAAAAATTGTATGAAATATAAAGAACATGTCACATTTAACTACAACAGCCAATTCAATATGCAACTAAATAGTCAACTAAACCTCAATACATATCTAGTCAGGTTTAGCTAACAAAATATTACAAATAACTGGTAAAATATCAATAAGGATCAAATACCTTCTCTATAATTAATGCTACTGTAAGACACGAGCTTAAAATGGGAAAAAGAATACCTAAAGTTGCAGAAGCTGAATAAGGATAGAATTGACTGATGACAAAGAAATTGACTTAAGTGTTTAAGTTCTGCACTGGAACAGAAAATCTGAAATCAAATGGCCAGAGTATATCAATCACATGGTTATGACCAAGTTCTTTAGTAAATTATCCCTATATCATCATCCATGAATTTATGTACCACATTGAATCACTCTCTTAATTTGACACAAACTCTTGGTCAAAGAATGGGATGATGTTTGTAAAATCTAATATATTACATTCCCAAATATTTTTCAATTACATATATAAAAGACAAACATTTTTTCAAATATACCTAGTGTCTCACCACACTGTATATTTCCTGCTTTAGTTCAGAACATTACATTGGATGTACTATTTTATTAGCTCTATTTGTTATTTAAAAGTTGAATATTACGGTTTAGTATCATAGATGCAACCAAAGCTTCTCTAAGATTTTTAATTCCTTTTCACTAAAATGTAATATTTCCATTCAACCTTGTGCTATATTAGGCTACTCCTTCATGCAATTAGAATAAGATTTTCATAAACATATTAAATGCTTGTTAAAACCAAGCAAGCAGAATGGCATGATAAATGGAATTTAATGAGGTTGCAGGAAAACAGAAGAACCTCCATATTAACTGGCATGTTAAACATCTCAGCTAATCTAAAGCAAATTGCAACTTTTGTTATGTACAAGATTGTGAAGGAATCAAGAAAAACTAGCCAATTTTGAGCCATACTAAAACACAAGATTGTCCAAGACTAAAATGTATCGTTGACATGACAGTAGATAACGAGGAAACAAGGCTATATAGGCAATAGTGAAATACCATTCAGAAATCCAAGCGTAGCCATAACAAGACACAATTTAAAACATGGAAAACATAGTTAATGGAAGACAGAATTCCATCATCTCTCCTAAACAGAAATTTCAGATTAGGAGAAAAAGAACTTTAAATTGAGCTAAAAACAGTTGATTTAGAGATAAAAATAAAGCAGCTTAATGCACTAAACAAACACTTGGGAAGTATGTATTGACGAACAAAGCAAAAGAAACAATAATCAGACAGCATATATAGCAGACGAAAGACAGAATATTTGAAATTTGTAGGATAAGATTAGGTTTTATAAAAGGAAAAAAGCATGAAAGATGTAGAGGATAAAAGAATTGACATTTGAATAGTAATTACCATGTATTACAAAGAAAAATGAAACAAGGAAGGAAAGAAATGAAGGAACAAGAGAGAAAAGAGAAGAAATTAGGGTAAACAGAAAGAGGAAAGAAGAAAACAAAAGGAAAAATATTATATTAATGAAGCCGGAAAAGGAAAGAAAAGACGTACCCAGATCTATCCAATCAGAAATTACTATGAAGATGCTGCCTTTTATTGATGATGATTGCTTAAGATGCAGATTCACTATCTAATTAATTGCTATGTCAATCTCTCTCTCTCTCACACACACAGCACAGGTGGTGTTGGATAGACAACTAGGAGAAAGGAATGGAGAAGACAATTGGTAATCGCTTTTATAAAAAAAAGGATAAAGAAAAGACAGAAGTCAGACGAAGGGAGAGACTTGACCGAAAGGGAGAAATACGGGATGAGCAGAAGAAGAAGAAGAAGAAGAAGAAGCAATACCACCCACCCCCTGCTTGACACGATCAAAATGATACTTTTGTTTCTTCTTCAACTGCTTACTATTTATTTCATTTTATTTTTCTCTTTACGTTCTTTTTTTTTAAAAAAAAAGTCTGAATCTGAAATTTAAGTTCGAAATAGCTCCAAAAATATTTCGACCAAAAAAAAAAAAAAAAAGAGAAAGAAATAGCACCAAAAATTAATACTCCGACAGTAAATGCAAGTGTGTGCTGCGGTCACAACTTGAATTTGGAGCAGTGACTCTCATTTTTTTTTCCTTTTTTTTTAAGAGAGATTTTTGGATTTTGCGCAGTAATTTTTTGTTTTTTTAATTAATACAAGTAATTAAGTTTTCATATTTTTTTAGCCAATTTCAGCTCACAATCACAAAATATAAATACACTGTTTAAATTAACATTTTGTTACTCAATTAAATTTTAGTCTCAATCTAATTGTGATTAATTATATATATATATATATATTTGAATTAAATATGATTTTGTGTCTATAGTTTATTTTAATATCCTGTTTCTTTTCTTATTTTACAAACATTAATTTAAAGTTTATCTATCAATTTCTTTTATCTTTGCTCGAGTAAAATATTGCTTTTTTTTTTTCATTATTCTTTTGTATTTTTATATGGATTTTAGCTGGTGAAATTTTTTTTCTTGATTCTGGATATCATTTCTTTAAGATTTAATCTAATATTTTCTTAATTTTGTGTTTAGTTATAAAGAAATGGAAGTAAATATTCTGGAAGTTGAAAATAAGGGTATTTACGTTATTTAAAATATTTTATTGATTTTTGAGGTTTGCTAATGAAAAAGACCTTACAAGTGATGGAAGATTAATGAGTGTAATGAAAATAAAATACGAAAATATTCAAATGAATTTTTTAAGATGAGAGACAAATATTAAAGTAAACTATAGAGATGAAATCATATTTTAATCCTTATTTTTCCCTCATTTTATAGGATTTTAATTTCTAAGGCATTCAAAGCCAGTGGTGGCACTTTGCATGCTAATGGAGACGATTTGACAAGAAGATGAAAAGCAGAGGATATTGATTCTTTTTTTTTTTTTTTGTCATTTTATTTAGGGCTGTGTTTATTGATTTTGTATTTATTGGGTATATTTGTGATGTTAAATTTGCAACTTTACCATTATTACCTACTAAATTGCTCAAAGATGCAATGTTAGAAATATTGAGGTATTTAGGCATGGGGTAACTATTATTTTGGCAATAGAGGCTATGGTGCTGCTGGTTGAACTGGTTTTAATAATGAAGACTATAATGGTGCTGTTAAGATGACTTTGGTGGTGGAGGATATGGTGATTACACTATTAGAAATCTTACCCATAGTCTAATGCTGCTAAAATTATAGTGTAATTGGTGGTGATAATAATGATAACTTTGATAGCAGTAATGCTGGTTGAAATGATTAATTTGGGGGGCCATGAAAGCAGTAAGTTTGGTACAAGCGCAGGTTAATAATCAAGATGAGTTATTGGAAAGAAATTTTAAGGATGATGATGGTGGTGATATGTGCAGTAGAAGAAGGAAAAAAAAAATGTGGTAGAAAAAAGAAGAGAGAAATGAGAGATAATAGTTTATATCTAAATTAAAAAAAAAAAAACAGTGTGGCTTCCAGAGATCAACATTATGATGAGTCAATATGTTGAAAAAGATTTCTCTATTATGAATATCAATTTTTCAAGAGTTTTTGTGTTGCAAAAGAAAAATACTATTTATAGAGTATGAGTTATAGGATTACGAGTGAAATTAACCTTAAGGCATCTTTTGGAATTTGATGGTAAGTCTTTTTAAGATCAATGAAAATCATGTGTAGGTATTTTTTTTTTTTTTTTATCACTAAACTTTTCTATTAATCCTCTAAAAAGAAATATAAGTTGATAGTGAATCTTCCTAATAAAAAGTCAAATTAATTATCTGAAAATTTATGCTACCCCTCAATCTTAATTCTATAAACTTTTCCTCTAGTTTTATATTTGACTCATAAATTAATGTATTGATGATCTGAAAAACTTTGTACATCTCTTTTATTTTTGAAAATGCGGAATAGAGTGTTCATTCTCCATTCTTCAAGCACTTTTTTTGAATTTAGAATCTTATTCAATAGTTTAGTCAATCATACTACTTTACTGTTTTTTAATATCATCATTTTTTAGCAATAATTTTTTCATATTATCTTTAATGTAGTTGATTAAATTCTCGATGTGAATGTTATAATTCAACTATTATCAATGTAATCTCTCTCTTTATATATATGTTTGATTTTTAATATATATGTTTCATTTTTTTCTTATAGTATTTGATTACGCAATATCAATATTTTAAAAATCAAAACAGTCAATGAAATGATCAATTAATCGATTTTCAATTTGATCAGTTTAACCAATTTGACTGGTTTGATTTAATTAGTTTAATAATAGATAGAATTTTAAAAATATTATTAAGATAATTTCAAAATTTTTATAAAATACTAAAAATATATTTATACAAAGTAAAAAATAAAAATAAAAAATAACATTCAAAATCTATCCAAATTGAATAGAATTAATAACTAATCTAATTTTTAATTTTTTATTTGATCAATCCGGTTCGATCTTCAAAATATTGCACAACATCCTTCCATCACCTTGCCTCCTCTAAGCATATTCTTTGGACTTCCCTACATCTTCTCATCATATAATTATTATTTGCTACTATTATATTATGTCTACAATTTTAGTTACTATGCCAACATATTATATTATTGAAAAATGCAATTCTACGTGCCAATTTTCTAAATGACAGGATTATGTCATTCTTTCTTTTTATTTTTTTAGGAGTATTGAATGAATTATACAGCATAAACTATTTGTGCATATGATTTTCTATAAAAATAATATTTCCTTCCAAATTTAATGATTCACATGAATAAATATTTTTCTCCTAATTTAGTGCGTAATTTATCTCAAGATTTTAATGTTTCGGTTTCAATTTCTTTTAAGTTAGTTTTAACAGAATATATATATATATATATATATATATATATAGAAGAGACGACAAGTGGCCATTAGACGGAATCTACTTTGTCATATTCCGTCCAGCTTTCTACAAATTATTCCAGAGAAAATTTAATGGCCTTTCCTTTTTCTGATTGATATGTATTTGGATTATGCATGGCAACACAACACACAGCTTGTTTTTTCTTGTTTCTTCTAATAATATACATTTCTTTCTCATGTCTGTAGTCTATACAAAAAGAAAATCTATGCCATCCAATCATGTTTTATTAATATTGTTATCATACTTTGTCATTAAATCTACAAAGAAAAAAAGATGCTTCCACATTTCCATAGTTCCATGATCAATGCCACAAGGAACCTTTGAAGAACCCGCAACCCTCCATGGCTTCATTCATGCCATTCGGCTATGCTCTTATTTTCTATCCAACTGCCATAGTTGCTTCCTCTACAACCTTATGATGATCAACCCTTTTTGAGTTTTGACTTGGTCATGCATGTATTCATGTACTTGTCTTTTTTTGTTCTTTTAAACCTTCCACTCTCCAACTTCTTGTTATTTGTTTCTTTAACTATTAGTATTAGTTATCAATTCTTGTATCACTCAAAGATGTTAACTTGCATTTCAACATGATTGATGATTTTTAACTTTTCACTACTTCTGTCAAATGTTCAAAAGTGGATCTATCTAATTTGCCTGAATAAAATTTGTCATTATATTATCATAATGTTGTACACAGGCCGGCTGCTTATTGAACAGGTTTCTAGCGTCTAATAATAAGCAACAACATCGCCCTGAGATGATCGACCCCGAAGCATAATTACTAAATATAGACTTCTCGAAAATTTCACCTGCTGCCTCATATTGCAACCAAATTTATAATCGCAGCCCACTTTCCTTGAATTCAGTCATCATACATCCTGTCTGTGTCTACTACTGATCTAGTATTCTTCCAACAGACAGGCACACATGCTATCCATGCCAATTCTTGTAAGTTATAACAAACCGTTGTTACTTGGATTTTGTGAACCAAAATCCGAAACCTTGAGAACACCGGAACAAGTCAAATAAAACTATCTAAAAGACTTAATTCCAACATCTCAATACTTGGCAATTTAAATTTACAATTTGAGATGAGTCATTTCTGCTACTGCTGACACAAACATATTAGCATTTGTA
Source organism: Omphalea diandra (assembly GCA_949677035.1). Lineage (NCBI taxonomy): Eukaryota > Viridiplantae > Streptophyta > Magnoliopsida > Malpighiales > Euphorbiaceae > Omphalea > Omphalea diandra. The sequence continues at coordinate 61,241 of CATIWR010004416.1, read as the reverse complement.
CACTTGCAACTCAACGAATGAGCTTAAGAATCCCACTAGGTCAATCAAGATAAACCATTAACAAGAATTTTCAGCTCCATACACCATACCCAGTGAGGCCATGGGTGTTAACATGGGTCATGTTAACCTCTGAGGTTCTCATCTTTGCTTCACCCCAAATCAAAGATGCTGTTGTCGAGTCCAAGCTCAGCATCTGTTTCTTACTGCCAGCTGGAGATCCTTCCAGAGTGAGTCCTCCAGGACTCTCATTTGAAGTTAGGCTGCTCTCTGTAGAACAATCAGCCCCTTGATGATGCAAACTGGATGGTACTTCTTCTGGGCCATGCACTTCAACCAATGCTTCAGTTTGGAATGAGTAAAAGCCAAGTGGATCAAGAGAGGGAAATTTTGACGTCTTAGTCCCTGAATCTATCTGGCTATCTGCATCGATAACTGTACCTCCAAGAAATTGATCAGCAAGCATCTTACAAGCCCTCTCAAGCATGGCTAAATATCTTCGCTCTGCATCCTGGCGAATTTGCAAATGCTTTTCTGCCTGCATAATAAAAGTGGGAAGGTCAGCTTGCTGCACCATAGGGCGAATTGCCAAAAGAAAAGAAATCCCAAGCTGGATACAAAAGTCATGATTCGTCCTAATCACATAGCGAGTAAAGTTTTTCTAATTATAGATTTATCAGGTAGTAGCTATTTTGTGCAAATGTGGAAGCATGATTCAGTGTTACCAGAAGCAGTCAACCAAAGATCTAAAAAAATCAAATCTATCTCATTTGCCTAAACAAAACCATATCTAACAGTCACCACCAAACAAGCATGTCTTTCATGGAGGCTTTCCAATACAGAGAGGCAGAAAAATAATAGAAACTACTCCACAAACTGAAAAATTTACCTCAACTTGCAGATATAATTTACTTTGCACTTCCATTTGTACTCTTAATGCCTCCTTGACTTCATAACCCCTAAACATAACATTTGAACAGCTTTGTAAGTAATTCCAAACATTAACCAAGCATTGGTGACTATTTAAGTGACAAAGAAAAATCATCTTACTCAGTCATATCAGATGTAATATTCGGTGAAGCATCACTGCCACCAGGACTTTGTAATAGATACGAGCCAGATAATCCTTCCATAAACAAGTGGGGCAGAAGCCAGTTTGAACAAACAAGCACAACAGAAATATTCAGTTTAGATTTTTTAGGTTTTTCATCAGATGATTAATAAGAAAAAATACATTAAAATATAATCAATTGCCAATGTTTAATCTTCTTTTGTTGAACACTGATGGGCCACTTTGCCTTCATCTTGTTTTTTGGGAGGTGGGGGGGAGCAACTAGATAATTCTAAAGAAATGACTATGGCATCAGAATCTGAATCCAGCCAAATTGATTGCTAAATAACACAATTTGTTTAGGTCAAGGATCATTTTAAGATAATATTGCATGGTATAATGTAATTTGCAGCAATTCTAAATAGTTTCAGGTTTGTAGTTTCCATAGAATAAACTCGCTTTATATATAGGTGCTTGTAAGCTTCTTTTTCATAGTGAAAAATTATAGGTGGTTCTCCACTCATGTAAGCATGTGCAGATCCACATAAAATTTATTGTGTCCTGTCTTCTTTTTGTTTGTCTATGTTCTTAATCTTATTTCTGAGTGGTTTGCATTGGTAATTTTCAACAAAATAATGTTGATGATGACATCATGAAGGAAGACAGATAGAATGTAACAGGACCTACCATCTTTGGAGGCTTCACCAATATCCTTCCCAGATTGCTTGCCCAGTCTATATTTCTGGAATTCGACAAGTAATAAATGATTTGATATAAATTACATGCTAGTTCCATTGCCTCCAAAAATATGAAAAATTAAGTTGCTAGGCAACAGAAAATATTATTAAATGAGGAAATGAAACCTGAAGGTGACTCTTTAAATGGAAGAGAGTAAGTCCCTTCACGTTCATTGTACGCATGATGGCCTTTGGTGTGGCTTCTGCAATGTACAATGTCCTTTTTTAGAATATTAAATAGCATGAGTATCCAAAAAGTTGGAAGATTCCCAAAAGTCATTAAAGTAGGCAAATGTTACTTTCCAGTGAACTAGTAACAAAGAAATCACATATGAGCAGTACATCAAAATTAGTTGCATCTATGAAGTGAACAAGTGTGAGCTCAAACTAACAAGTAATGGAACAGGAATTGTGGTGGTAAGAATCCTTGTGTGTATATTAAGTGAAACCTGTAAGTTCACTATTTCGGATTTGAGCTCGTATAAGTTTCAGAATTTCTGCTGAGAGCCAAAATGAAAGACAGTGACTGTGATAGGTTGATGGCGCCACCCAGCCAGTATGTATCAAGTATGTATAATGAATCTAAACTAAGTTGGTACTAAGGCTGGTGAAGTTAAGCTAAATTGATAGTAAAGGACTTGATGATATTAAGTAGCGCACCTACATCCTCAAGTTTTGCTTTGTTTGCAAGTTGATCACATAAGAGCAGATTTACAAAACAAGCAAACAAAAGCTAGAATTCAGAATTTTGTGAAACAGCTCACAAATATCATACAAACAAAAAGAAGTTATGAGGCAATGAATACGGCAAGCATAACTTAAATTTTTAGTTGCAGACGCAAACAAGCATTGCAGTAAACAGAATGAATAAATAAGAAGGGACAGAAAGCACAGACTGTTGGGACCACCAAGCTGAGTGACGGCGTCAACGAAGCGTTCGTGGAGATCGGCAGTCCAACGGAGGCGAGGTTTGGGATCGGAAGTCAACACAAGGCATGGCTCTCCTCCTGTTCCCATAATTCTTTGAGCATTAGCAGTAGTAGTGTGGTTATGATTTTGCATATCTTCCTGGAGACCCACTATCCCACCACCACTACCACTGCCGTGGTGGGGCTGAATCGACCTCTGGAACATTAATCGATTGAGCCCCACTACCACCTCTAACCAGGCTTCGATTGGAGTAAGGAAGAAATAAAAATCCCCCAATTGCCCGATGCCCGAAGCTGAAAGGAAGAACACTGTCAGTACCGTCAAAATCCCAATGCCCTTTGACTTTCTATAGCAAGCATTTATATCATTGAAACGACAGCGTTTTGTTTTTCACTTGTCTTCCCTCACATGTATAATATAGGAAAATACTCCGTCGCCCCGGTTCAGTGGGGTTACAAAAGAAAAGCAATGGAGACGACAGATGGAAGAGGAGGTTGAGGTAGGGATGGAGGTGTATCGATCGCTCGCGGGGGTCTTATTTATGTTCCTAACATGGTGGGGCCTCTCACTAGGGTTCCTGAATTTGAGTCCGCTCTTCTCCAGCAACTCCACGTACGTTTCTTTCCCTAATCTCTTTACCGCTCATCCTTTTCATATCATGTCTTAATGCATGTAATGTATGTTTCTAATTATTCTGTAGGATCTGAAGTCTGAGCTATGCCCTGATTCCTCTACTTCCGTGCTCAATCACCTTGATGATGATGATATTTCGTATGCTTCTTTCTTTCTTTTTGCGTCGCTTTCTTTCTGGTTAATGAATTATTGATTGCCAAAATGTATTCTTTTGAGGGTGGCCGCAGTGTTGATGAGCTTAAGATTTATACCGAGGAGGATTCGATGGAGATGGCCCTCAACCAAAGTCTCAATGTACGCTGCCTTCTTTTGTTTTCTCTTTTTAGTTGATGCATTATGGGAGAAACCCGATTAATGCTTTTTTATGCAGGATGGAATGAAGGAAAATAACGAAAACTGCTCGCATTTGTCCCCACACAACTCCAACTCAAAGTCAGCAAATTGTAGCTAAATGTTCTTTTCGCAGTCTGTTTATGCACTATCCAAACATCAAATTCCTCTCCCTTAGCTTTTCTACTATCACATAGTCATTTCACATTGCAGGACGTTTATTATTATGGTCTAAGCTACATCTAATTCTTCATTTCCCGTGTATGTATATATGGCCTTTTTCTATCATATTCATGTCTGCCTACTTTTTAGCTGGTCCACACTTTTATCCCATCATCCTCGCACAAGAGACTAAAAACTTTGAATTCTCCATGCTTTCTTCCCTGCCAATGAAGATCTAGGTTGCAATTTCAAATAAAATGAAACTTGGGCACTAAATTGGATCCTTTTAGCTTGCATCACCACTTCTGAATTATTATCTTTTCTAAATGTTCTTACTAATTGTGTCAGGACACATAATGATCTTACAGTTGTGAGCAATGATAACACGCGTAGAGGAGGAGGAGATCCTTCACCTGCTTTGGAATCATTAAATGAAGGAACCTCTTGCAATGGAACTACTGCTTACAAGTCAAGGAAAAGAAAAAGATCCTTGAAATCATCCGATGGATCAAATACTGGAACCATCGGTGATGCGACACCCATCAACAATAATTCATGTAAGGGAAAAGGAAGGAAGCTAAATAAGCTTACTCTTAATGTATGTTACCTCTCCTACTGTGTTCAGTTTTCACCTATTTGTAGTTGCTGCTAATGTTTTTCTTTCATTTGGATTTCAAACAATGGTAATAAGTATGCTAATATATTTTATACCTTACTTCTTAATCTTTTTTAGGGATATTTCTTTCAATATGAGGTTTTGCATGTGTTGCTAAAATACATTCTCTAAATTTGTTTTTTTTGCTGGTGACCACAGTGTACTTTTGCCTTAGTTATCTTATTGAAGATAAAAGAAATATGATATAAAAACTAGTCTTTGTTTACTGTTGCACCTGTTTGTATTTATTCACTATTGCACTTGTTTGTATTTAAATTAGCTGCGGTAATAGATTAAGGAAAGATGCTAGCAAATGTATACCTAGTAAAGCATTTAAAATATCTCAGATCCAACAATTTCTAAATTGTTCTATTTGATGACTCTGTTACTTTTGCTTGTCCAGGAGATTTGTCTTGCAATGGTGGATGAACCATTGAAATTGAAACAAAAGCAAGATCAAGAAAAAGCTGCTGCCAGACTTCATTCACTATGGTTTGTTTTAGGATTATAAGTTTGCAGTTCTTTGTAATTGATGCTTCTCCTCTAGTTTTTCTCTTATAGTTGTCTCTTGTTGTGATCTCATGCTAGTTGCAAGACCAGAAAGGGTCCCAGTCCATCCTCAGAGAGAACTGAAGAGATGAAATATCTCAAATTTATAACTTCTGGACAACAGGTCAGCTCAGGATTGACTTTTTCTTTTTCTAGTTTTTGTTTATATATGATGTCTCTATTAGGGTTCATTTGGATTGCAAAGTTGCTAGTCTCATTCCAATTTTGATAGAAATAGAATTGTAGTAGAATTTCAATTGCAATATGTCCAATATAAAGACAAAATCAATATACTTTTTATATGTGATGAGAAGGATAATACATATAAGTGCAAATGAAAGGAGAAGGTTGCAATTGCCAGTACTGGTGTCTTTAATAGATGGTCAACCAGCGTTTGAGGTGTGGGTGGTTAGGTTTTAGGAAGTGACTTGAGATGTGTTGGGACTTTACAGAGCAGATGTTTTTGAGTGACAGAGGAGAAACTTGGAAGTCTAGTTTTTAGGTGCCTACTTAAAGATTGTCGAAGATGTTGGTCTAGTTATTTTTCAATTTTATAAAGATGGACTGAATTTTGTAAGTCCACATCTAGACTATTTCTCTGCGAAGGAATTGGACAGCCCACTATCCAATTCCAGGCATGCCAAATGTGGCGAGTAATCTAATTCGTTGATTGATTATTCAAAATGCTGAAAACTTCTTACTTGTTCTGTTGTGATCTTTTTGTTCAAATTAATAGCAGTTGAGGCCCTCAAATGTTCAAGAGCACATTGCTGTGCAGTATCGAGATGTTGTTCTTTGCATTGAGGTTTACCACAACATAAGACACTGGTTGAAGGTAAACCTTGCTACTTCGTTGTCGTAGTAATAAACTATCTTGGTTTTAAGTTGTTTTTCTTGACTATAATTCACAATCGAGATACTCACATTTGCCTTGGAAATATTATTGTTTTCAGTTAAGCATTGCCCCTGATGTATGGGTATATTATGTGAATGGGACACTTTTTTCTCATTTTTTGTTTAATCATTGATTAAGTGCTAATAATCTTAGCTGCTTTTGGACTTTATTTTTATTAAAAGTGTTTTAGATTTAATTCCTTTGTATGTTTGCACGTTACATTATGGTGTCTTTGTTTAAGTTTGTTTCGGTCAAGTAATTAAGTTTTTCCAATCAACAAACTTTATGAAGAATTCTCCTATTTCTTGTGGACTCCAAAGCCAAGTTCATAGTATCTTTATTTACGTTGTCTGTTATTATGGTATGCTGGTCACTAAGGCTTCATGGACATTTGGTGCAATTGTACTTAGAGATACGACAGTGCTAGGAATTCCAGATAGTTATCCTTAGCTTGTAAGAAAAGATGCATAAATATCTTATATAGGGGATTAGTGATTTGAATTTTGAAAATATTCTTTTTTTTATTTTCTATGGCTTTTTTTTTTTTTTTTGGTTCACCAGGTCTTAAATAATAGCCATTAGCTCCAGGTCTTAAATAATAGCCATTATATATTTACTCACAATACATGTTTAAAAATTATTTTATTAACCCACAATTTATAGTACATTTTTCATCTATTATATTTAATGAGAAAATAAATGTACTTTACCTAGTTTAATAATTAATAAGGGTAAATTAGAAAAATTAATTGTAAATGTTTTTTATTTAATGAAAATAGGCATATATTTTGGGACATAAAAAAAAAAAGTAGCAGAAAACATTTTTGGGACGTAGGAAGTAAGTACTTAGGCTATCATTGTGGTACAGGCTGTTTTGCAACTGGTTTAAGAATGACAAGTGAAATGGTCTCTCTATCTGTGTTTGTGTGCATGAATCCCCCCCTTTCTTGGTAAGCTAATTTTTTTTTTAAAGAATTCATGATAGTGCCAGCCATGGCCAGTGCATTTTGATTGTGACCCCCTGAAATAGCCAAGACTGCTGCTGTTAGTGCAATTTAAATTCTGTACAGGCCGTTCGGCAAGTGAAATGGTCTCTCTATCTGTGTTTGTGTGCATGTATCCCGCCTTTCTTGTAAGCTAATTTGTTTTTTTTTTTTTTGAAAGAATTCATGATAGTGCCAGCCATGATCGGTGCATTTTGATTGTGACCCCCTGAAACAGCCAAGACTGCTGCTGTTAGTGCAATTTAAGTTCTTGAAACTTCATAAGACAGTTATTTCCTTTTGAAAATTCTTTATATTTATTTGTCTTTTAGATAGTGCAAGGTGACTCACTTTAGATCTTGACTAATAAGAAACCTTTTGTTCTGAAATGAAACATCTGCTAAGTTGATTGCTTTATTGACTAATGATCCTTTTGTTGTCAACCTAGGGTGCTGGAAATGGGTGCTGCAATATGTGGAGGAGAGAATATTTGGGAAACGCAATGCTAAATTTGTCTGGATTTGTTTAAGAAATCAATGCAAGGGCAACTTTTTAATCAAATTGGTGGTCTTAGATTTTTCCTCAAGTTTGGTGTATATAGTCTATGAAAATTATATTCTCACTTATCTAAAAGAATAGAAAACAGAGTTGGGGCGGGTATGCTATATTGCTTTCATTTTAGGTAAAGGAGTCTCGAAAAGTTTGATGTTTTTATCTGGAAGCTAGTTGGTGGCACTATTGTAATCACTTGCTTTTCTTTGGTTTCAGAATTTTCTGCAAAACTAGTTTTTGATATTGCTAACTGGTTGATTATCTCATTATGTTGGCTGTGAAATATATAGAAGAGAATAATGGCTTTTGACTATTTATGTAAACCTTTTTCAGGATTACTCAAGCTTTTAGAAATAAAAACAAGTTTGTCCTTAAATCTAAATATGGGATTGTTGAAGAAGTATCTAACCTGTGTGGAAATTTTGCTTATGTTACATGTCTACAACTGGGAAGAGATATGCATTTCAAAAGTGTACCTCTCCCCCAAATTGAATTTATATTGAAACTTGATACTTAAAAATTTTCTTTTCAACTTTCTCATTGTTGAGAATGGATATACTTCCTCGTGTGCTGGAAGTAACATAGAGCTTTCTTCAACGAAGAAACCTCATGTGCGGAACTGTATTGGTACTTGTTACATTAAAAAAGGTTATGCTTGGCTATCATGTTCAAAAAGGGTCTACATAGGCATGCTATCGTACTAAATACATTCTATTTGATGGATGGTCTCTCTAGGATCTCATGGTTTGTATAAGAAGGGCTCAGCTTCATGTGGCAATTGTTTTCAGCTTTATCTTTATTTAGAAATATTAGATAAACGGTTTTTGCTCATGATGTGCTGGTGTATATATATATATATATATATTTTAAATTGAATTTGGCTTTTCATAAACTATTTACCTATCTATTCACCTTATGGATATCATTTGGAATTGTTATTTAGACACAGGAGTTCTTGGTGCTGGGAAGACAGACCTTAACTGAAATGAGGGATAAGATTTATTGCATGACAGACCAGGTGACGCAGAAGGCACGGCAGCATGATCCATCTGGATATTTTCTTATAGAAGTAAGTTCTATTATCTCTAGTTTGGCTTTATTATAGTGATAGTTCCTCACCTTTTATAAGGGAACACAATTTTCTAGGATGTGTTTTGCAATGATTGAGAGATCCATCTGCGATAGACTATAGTGAACCTATATTTGATTGGCTTAGAAACGCGTAGGATGATGCTCTCAGAAAATGGGAGTGTATCATGAGTGTGTGAGTTACAACAAAAGCAGAAAGCAGTTGTAGGTGAGGTAACTTCGCATTTGCCTCATTTCAGACGTGTTGAAATGCAGAAAACTCAGTTTTGTGACTTGAGATTTCATCTTGGTGCCGGATATCTTTATTGCCATCAGGTACAGTTTTAGTTGCTCATTTTGTTTTTTGGAAATAGTGCTGCAACTTTTAGTCTCTTATGCAGTATTTGACCTTTGAATGACTCAAATTTTTGAGTTTCATCATCTCAAATTTGTACTTGCACGACTGTTATTGCATTTTCCATGTTGGAGCATGTTTTGGTCGCTTACTGTTAGCACGTCTTTATTCATTTTCTTTTGTTTGGGAACTCACTTGGTACAGGGAGACTGCAAGCATACCATTGTTATTAGAGACATGAGATTGATTCATTCTGAAGATATGCAGAACCGAGCAGTTGATTCATTCTGAAGATATGCAGAACCAAGCAGCTTATCCGATAGTAACTTTCCAACTAAAAATACGGGTTCAAAAATGCAATGTTTGCAGAATTTTCTGGGCTACAAAGTTGATGGTGGATGACAAATTGGTTCCGCATAATCCTTGCTATTTCTGTAACGACTGTTATTACCTTCTTCACTACTCAGAATGGATCTCTACTGTATAGTGACTTCTGAACATACGATTATTTGCATGACTAAGTGTTTATGTGACTTGTGTTAGATCTCCATTTTTGTGGTCATTATTGCAATGAATATATGTTTATCATGACTATCATAGTTTTTAATTGCAAATGAATGATCTTCCTACTCCCTTGAAAATTTCCAAGAACTTGCGGTGTGCAGTGATAAATGCTATAATGATAAGATTTCAATGCTAAAGTTTGCCAATTCCTGCGATTCTGCTGGCTACTTGAGATTAGCCTACAAAGTGTCACTCTTAGTGGGGGAAAAGTTTCAGTTACACTGAAGAATTTATAAGCAGCTGTTGTGATTAAAATGAAAGAAAGTTGCAATAATATATGCATTAAAGCATGAGGTATGATTGTACAACTCATTAACTACATTTGTAAATTTTGTTAAAGCTCCCGTTTGAACATATTTTTCCCAGTCAAACCAATGGGAAGATCACATGGAACCACTGATGTGGATCTCATGTGATGTGTATATGATACATCTATGGCAAAATTTTTGTTACTAAATTCAAATTCTATAACCATGCAAACGTTTAGCCCATCTTCTAGCCATGTACGGATCATGGTAATCCCAACTCTCAACGCTGCTAGTCCTCCCTCCAATTATGTTCACATCCCTTTCTGCAGCAGCATCAATGCTACTATCATTTGCTTCCCTTTTATCATCTAAACTTAAAACAGTTTCCCCTGTTCTGGTGCACTCGTTGACTCCACTCTCAACATAGCTGTATCCTACGCAAACATGTCCACATTCACCCAAGTCCAATAAAATTCTCCTTTCTTCATTACCTCTTAGCTCTCCAAGCCTTATTATCCTGCCTTCTTCTCCAATTCTCAGTTGGACATCTCTAATCACACCTCCAAGCAGTCTCACCAAGAACTCTTCAAATTCATGCATGACAAATCCGTTGGAAGTGCCAAAGCCGAATCCCACATGAAACCGTTGGATTGGAAAGGGAACCGGCATGTCAATGGCATGATATGATCTTGTTGGACTATCAGAGAGATGCAAGATACAGGAGTCAGGATTCTTGTGCGCACGATCTTCCAGTATCTTTAGCCCTTTCTTGAGGCCTTCAGTAGGATCTGCTTGCCCCATAAAGAACAGACGATCAATTACTTGCAAGGCTGTTCGCTTTCCATATGATGTCATGCGCCTCAATGGGAAGACACGGGCTGCAGATGAAGAGTAAGTAACAATAGCCAGACGATCAATGGGACGGAGGGAGAATACCACTAACGCCATGGACTGCTTGAGAAGCCTGAGATGTGGTCCATTGGGGCTTGCAACCAGAACCAAGTCTATTGCTCTTTGATGTATCGATTTTACAGAGAGATAGGCAGCAGCAGAAGATCTCCTATTTGAGGAGGAGCATGGATAAGGATTTGGTGGGTAAGTAAACAATGAGGGCGAGAAGCCTGTGCAGTGGTGGGGATGATGGTAGTGTGAGCTGCGTCCAGTGGGATGATGAAAGAGTGATGGCGGGATGGGCACAAGAGAGAAGTCTAGGCGCGGATGATTAGATGAGTCATCAGGGTCAATGGGGTCATCATCATTATAACGGGCAGAACGTAGGAGGGAGCGTCTGTGGACCCGAAAAGTGGCAATGGAGTCATCAAGGATTTGGAAAATGGGGTCACTTTGGTTGCAGGAGAGGGAACAAGGTGGGTTTAGGTTGCGGGGAAGCTGGGTCCAATGGGCACGGCAGATGGGGCAGGTGACACTACCATGGCGAACATTGGATGCGATGCAGCCAAAGTGAAATGCATGAGAGCACTGGGCAGTGAATATAGCCTGGCCTGGGCTGTTCCCCGAGCTGTAAGTCAGAGCTTCCAGGCATATTGCGCATAAGTTCTGCTGCACCACATGAACAAGCATACATTAAAAAGAAAAGATAAAAAAGTTTAGATACATTATTTAAGCGATGTGACAGTAACAAGAGAGATTATGGGGAAAAAAAAAAAAGAATGCACTCAAGAGATCAGAGAAGCATATTTATCAGCAATTGATACAGTACTACAATTGGCCTGTGAAGCTCCTACAGAGGAAGATAACATGGAATGATCGACATATCTTTAATTGACACACGACACAACCAAATACCAAAAAGCAAAAAAGATTTCACTTGAGAACTATGAAATTCAATTGCTAGTCTTGCTCTCATTATACCGTGTGAAGTTTAGAAAGTAATCTAGGAGGTTCTGGTAGGTTACTATGAGGAACTAGTAATTATTAACAGCCGTGTAATGATTATTATTACAGCAAAATAAAAGATGAAATTTGAATTGGAGAAAAAAAAGAGGGCCAAATTTGACAAATGGGGCTATTAATTTATGATTGATTTTTAAAATTCAAAAAAGATGAGGAAATGTTGAAACTCAAGTATGTGACGATGGCATTTTAGTTAGCATGAAGGCAAAATTAAAATTAAACTAGTGGGAAGGAAAACAGTGACATGAAATCATGTGATCATAATACCAGGTGGGTAGATGGGACCTTACACAGTGGGACATGACACAATGGAAATTTAGAATGTGGCATCATCACATGCTTAGAGACTAAAATGAAATGAATTGGAAGTAGTGTTTATATTTCTAATATGGTGGTTTTGAAGCTTGAATGTAAATATTGTATATCATATAGGAATTGGAAATGGACAAAAGAGAAAGCATTGCAGAAATAAACAAACAAGAGAGTGTTCAAAGGAACATTGCATTGGATTCCAGAAAAAGTAAATGAAACGGCTAATGAATGCTTCAAAAGGAGAATCAGAGATTAAACAAAAGCAAAGCCTTGGCCTACCTTAGAAGTCACGTTATTGTTATTGTTATTGTTATCGTCAATGGAAGAATCTGGCTGGTGTGAGGCTGAGATATTCTTTGGCTTGGAAGGAGGGGGAGACATTGCTGTAGTAGAATCCGACCCCTGTTAATCATCCATCAATTTCCCATTACTTACATGCTTGAATTTAGCCCTTGTAATATTTCATCTAAATGCGTCCACATAATTAAAATGAGATTAAAGCAACATGTCCCTTTTCTCTACAGACTGAAAAAGAGGGGGGAGGAGAATAAAGAAATGTGTTTGGATTGCTTCATCAACGATTTAGCGAAATTGAGTTAGAAACGTAAAGAGAAAGAGAGTGTACGAAGAAATTAAAGAAACAAAGTGGGAAAATCGTGTGGATTGAATGTTGATATATACTCACATTGGTAGAGGTATCAATGGAAAGGGGATCCACAAGAGCAGGCGGTTTAGAGGAGGAGAAGGAGGCGCATGCAGCCACAACCATTTTCCTTGCTGCCTTTTTCAGCTTTGTGGACGCTCCTCCCATCCCCATTGCTTCTTCTTCTTCTTCTTCAACTGCTGCTATCCTATGAAGGAGAAGTGAGAGGACACCCACTATAATAAATGATAAGAAGCAGTAAAAAGGGCAGACAAGTCCCTGCAATATCTTCAGTTTTATTGTTGTCTTGGCTCTTCCTTCCCAATTCAACACCCACACTCATAAGCATAAGCATACCAACACCATCTTCCCGTCCATCCCTTTCAAATTTTATTTATAGATCATCTAGTGACTTTAAGTCGCTCAGCCAGCCCTACTCTACTCTACTACTGCTTTCTCATTACAATTATACTAATAATAATAATTGCCTTCCAAACAACTTTTTGGTTTTTACTGCTGCTTTTTTTGCCCCCTTTTCCTTTTTCTCATCTATTTGTTATATTTTATTCATTCACAATTATTTTCTTTCTTGGACCTGGATTTAGCTCAATTTTCAGTTTTCTGCAGTTATGTACTGATCGTGTTCTATTTTATTTTGTTTTTTTTAACTGCTGTTTTCCATTTTTATGTTAAATTGCATCAAAATTCAGATAGATTCAAGATTCTTTGTCTACCCTCTCAATCATATTCTTTTTCTTTGGAAAATAAAGAGAATTACTTGTTATTGTCATGGTGTGTTAAATTACATGATTAAATATAGAAATCTGAAATGGTTTAGGATTAGATGGGTCTTCAGTTAAAGTGAAAGGCAACAAAGGCAAACAAACCCTGAAAAATAAAAAGAAGTGGGGCTATTTCCATTTTGAAGCTTTATAACGGGGGGGGACCTTCTCCGCTATTCTCACCTGACTAAAACTTGTTTATACCTTTATGTGTGGGTCCCTCCTCCACATTAATATTACCCCAGTGAGTGCCTCTGTGAGGCTAATATTTAATCCTTCTCTTCCCTGCTCAAAAAAAAAAAGTATTAGATTTGTAGTGTGATTCTCCATCTCCATTTACTCAAATCAAATCTTATATTATGGCCCTTGACAGGTTTTCTTTGCAATTTCTCTGCTCGTGATTGACTACGTGATTTATCTCTCACACATGCACATACTATCCACCCATTAATTTATCACACATCCTGTGCATTAATATGTGCAACATATGCACATCTAAAGTGGAAGATACAAATAGATGGTAAAAATGAAGCTGTGCAAGAACAAATGCTCTTCTTAGTGTTTTAAGAAAATTAAAATTATACATGTAACATAATAGAAATTTGTCAAAAAGGAGAAAAGAAAAGAAACTGAAGAACTTAATAAAAGAAGCAAAGAGGGGTAAAAAAATACCGTTAGATTTGAATTTCAAAATAAGATAAAATGATGGCTTTGGGTTGGGGGCCACAGAAAATACTTTGGTTCCTGCCATTGCATTCCATTTCAAAAAAAAAGGTTAATGTCAAATGGGTCCTACCAACCCAACTGTTTACTTTCAATTAGTCCCTTAATATTAGCCCTTAAGAAAGGTTTGACAAAAAAAAATTAGACTTTAAACACTAGAAGTTGATTTCTTTTAATAGAAACACTGAACATAAGCAAGTGGTTGAGTGTCTAATTGTAGTGTTGAACGCCACATGTAACAAGCAACATTTGCAAGTTGAGCCAGATTTTAAGATAAAAGTTGTCACCTTGGTCCAAAGTGTTTGGCTTTTAATTAGTCCTGAAAGAAAACTACTTAATCCATCACAAACAACAGCTGATGGATGGTTGTTGTAAATGTTAACAGAGCTGAAAAAGAAAGAGGTTCAGAAATGATATGTGTGTATATACATACAATGAATGTGGTGCATTAGATATAAGAAAGTCAGTATAAGAATCTGATGTTGATTAGACTATCAAACTAATAATAATAAGGGAGTCACTAATTTTATTGAAACAACTACAGCTCAACTACCAATGCTAATGTTTATGATTTTTGCTGCTGCAGACAAATTTGTATGATGCCTATTTTCAGTTCTTTTCATACACGGATTCAACTTTATTCTAAACCCAAGATTGTTTACGATTTATGCAAGTGGTAGTCAGTTCAATTACACTGGACGTCACCCGTCACCTCATTAGGCACTAACATCCAAATGATACCAGCCGCTAAATTGTTAATCCCAGTTGCATTAGTTAGAGTCTTAGTATGTTGATATAATTGTAGAACGGGGTTATTGTTTTATTTATTAGGAGGTGCGTTAATGTTCAATTAATAACCACAACACACACAAAGGACAACTGAAGATAATGGAAAAGGACATATGAAAGTCAAGGGTAGCATTGACAGTATATAGATGTTAGAGAATCTGTGCTTTTTAGTGGGATGGGTGGATGGGTTTGGGGATTTGATTTTGAATGATCATCATCAAAAGAAGGAAAAGAGGAAAGATCCATGCTGTCCTTCCTCACCAATACCACATTAATACTTTACTACCACAGTGTTGCTGTGCTTGCTTGCTTACATTGAGGTATTTGACCAAGTCAAGCCCCAGGCAGCCAGCATTGCCTTTTTCTTATATTGGGTTTAGAATAATGTGATGATCAAAGATTCTGCAGTTATTTTTTTAATTGGGTGCAATAATTTAGGCCTGCTTATTAGTGCCTTAAAATCTGTAAGGTGATATCCCAATCACAATTCACAAAGGGTTGTGAGTTGAACTTTTGATGACTGTTTAGTGCCTGTTAGAGATCTTTGAAGGTCAAAATTGTATTTAGATTAATTGTAGAGTTTGAATGATCAATGAAATGAAAAGAAAAGAAAAGACAAGAAAGTGTAATAGTGGTTGTAGGCTTTCTTTACGAAGGAAAAGATGATTGTCCATTTTGAACTGTTACTTTACCCTCTTTTTTCTTATTTGAAAAAAAAAAAAAAAGGCATTTGGAGTACATATGTAGTATGCTACACCGCATTGCCCCAGGAACAATGATAGTTCCTGCACAGTGGCCAGTGGGATTGGGAAGACCTTAACGTATTTGTATTGGGTTGGGCCTCATTTGCAGACATCCACATTAGAAATATGGGTAATGGCCATAGAAGAGAATAGGAAAGACGTATATACAGACGAAAAAGGAAGTGTTGAATCACGTTCAGGCATAAAATTTTGGGTCCACAGAGTTTGGCTTTAAGGATGAATTTCAGTTGTCAAAAAATCAAATTAATCTTGCAAATTAACAAGAACCCAAGCAAGATTCATCAGAATAACAAGAAGACGTGCAACATCAGAGTAGGAGTCCAGTAAAGAATTTAGCAGCAACCATACAAGTTTCACAAAGACAAATCAAATCTTGATTTCTGTCAGCCAAAGGACGGGAGTGGTGTTTTGGTGGGAAAGCAGCTTCGCAATTTGAAGCGACGAGAGCAGATTGGTTAGACAAGGCAGCCATCTCAAAGAAAGTTTCAGAGTCCAAGTCGATATAGACCATTTTAAGAGCCGAAACAGGCCGCATGCATCGGTGGAGAGCCTGGTGATTGGTACCATTAAGGTTGTATATAGGCCAATCAACTTGTGGGGTGCAGGGACTCTCTATAAAGAGGGGCCACGCAGAAGTGATAGGAAGTTTGTTTGCACGCCTTTTCTACGAGTTTATTATTGTTATTATTATCAGAGGCAGCATCTGCAAAGCACCCGGAAGGACGGGGAATGGTGGAAAAGAGGAGGAAGCAAGAATACCGAGTTATGGCGGATCCGCCCATTTAATTTTGTTTTGATTCTTGAATAAAAACTTGTGTTGTGATGTGGGCATCAATATAGAATTTCTTGCTCTAAGTAGTCCCAAGCCAAGCGTGTAAGTTGAGTTTTGCGCTTAATTAGCTAATCAGATGAGACACAATTGCTGACATTTTTATCACAAACGTTGTTGTCTAAGGTAAATGAGTTTTACAATTTCCACAACAGTTCTTGTCCTTCTCTTTGGGTGTTATAATTTTTAAATATAAAATTTATTTAAATCATATATAAATTTTGTTATATTTAAAAATATAAAATCATAATAACGACTGACGCGTTTAAGCATAGATGTACCATAATCCAACGCTTTCCAAAATGGAAAATTACTCAGTATCAAATTTAGACCATCTTCGCTATGTTATATTTTATTTTTCAAAATGTATACGAATTGATTTCTCTAATTTAATTCATTGTATTAAAAAGTTAATAGTCTATTAACTTTTTATTAAATTCATATAAAATGCCAATACTATTTTTAATCTTATTTCAAAATTTTCTTTTATACAAATTATGAGAAAAGAAAAAAAGTTAACAAAAAAAAATTGAACTAATGGTGTAAAAAAATTATTAAAATGTTAAAAAAAAATTTATTTATGCCACTAAATAATTAAAAGAAATGCTTTAGATGTAACAAATAATACAGTCAACTATTATCTCCTTATTGAATATCAAGATAAAAAAGCATTCGACCAAAATCCAAAAAAATTAAAACATCTCATATGAGCAATCTCATTCCAAGCCTAAAGACCGATTAACTTCAACAAGAGAGCGGCTATAATCGTAATGGAGTGAGTAGAGGGAATAATCAGCAATAACGAGAGGAAAATTTTTCAATGATTATGATTAACATGTTGAATTAAATTATTGCAATGATAAAATAGTATTTAATAATTCAATAGGAGAAAATAATAAATGTGGTAAGAAAGAGGGGAATATATTAGAATTTAGTGTTAGGGTATTGTTATCATTATAAAAAAATTTTAATTTATTATTTATCTTCATGCCACTTATTTAATAAAAAAATTCTAACAAAAGAGTTTTTTTAATATAATGAGTTAAGTGAGAAAAACTAATTCATGTGCGTTAGAAAAATAAGATATAAAAAATCACAGGGAGTTACTGTAATCAACCCTTTGGACAAACACAAAGGCCGCCAGCAGGCAACAGAGTTGTTGGGACACAAAGCACACACAGCACATGCATATATATCTTGGGCCTGACCATAAGACAGTGGTTTCTATAAACAGTAAGCAGGCTTTATTTAGACCGTTGTGGCTACTCATTTTTGACTGCCCGTTTGCATTTTACAATTACATTTGAGTTGAGACACAAAAATTCCACTTTGCGGAATCTAATGTTGGGTGAACATTACAGTATCGTTATTATATTATAATTAATAATTCATAATTAAATTAAATAAAAATTATTATTTACTATTAAATCAGTAAATTGCGATCAATAAAATAAAAAATAGGTACATTAACAAGTTATTTCTTATTGTCATTGGACGGTTTTATTAAATCCGTAATTGTAAAAGTCACCCTAATGCTGTGAAAAAGGATGAAAAACAGGAAGCAGCTGAGACGTTTTGATCACCCATGATTTGTGATGTATCATCAAATGCCGTTCAGTCCCAAGGAAATCAAATACTATAGGGCAAGAGACATTATGCAACCTCTCAGTTTCACTAGAAGCAGCACGCGCGAACTAAGCAGCAGCAAAGATGGGGCATCTTTGCATCCTATTGGATTGTTGCAATCCAAATCTAAGCCCAAATCAATTCACCTTGTATCCAAGATGGGTCACCTTGTAGTTGTAGTTGTATCCTATCCAATTGTTGCAATCTAAATCTAACCCGAGATGATTCTCTAGGACTTTCAAGTACATAGGGGTGGGTATAAAACCACCACGCGAACAAGGCAACTTTAACGTTAACTCTAACCTAACCGAACGCCAACAGTAACAGCAGCTGCTTTCGACTAATAATGCAACAGCCTGTCCCCTGCTGGGCCAACTGTAATCATATTTATGGCACCACTCTTCTATCCATCCATCTCCCGTAACTCCTCGTCATTTTACAATTAATTTCTCTTTCTCACGCGCACGCAGTCTGTAAAACCAATCTGTCCACAACACCAATATGAACCCTTGAAAGCAAGTTTCCTCTAACCAGCAAACGCAACTCTTGCTCATAGCTGTCCCCTTAAAAACGTAAATGCAACTCTAAAAAGCAGCAGATGTAGTTTTCTTCTACGAATCAAAAACGTCGGCAGGAAATTGTGTAGCTAGGATTCTATGAACAAGAAGGGCCTCCATATACGCCAAAAAATCTGGCTAGGAGCTTTGATAGTTCCTCTCATTACATAAAAAATGACACTTGAAAGCAAGTCCCACAAGTTGGCCACCTAGCTCAAAGAAGGTACCATACAAGAATTTAGAAAAAGATAGTATCATAAAGGGACGCCTGACACTACTTCAGAAAAGACCAAATGAATCTCGACTGGAAATCAGTAATTGCTGCCGACACCCAAAATTTGATAGTAACACAATTCACTGCATTTCTGCTTCGTATTCGAGAAAGTAAAGGACAACACAACATTAGGGTTCATCATTCACTCCAGCATGAGATACCAAATGAGGATGCAGTCTGCAAATTGCCAAAGCTAAGAGAAGAATATGGGCTAATATTACAGTAAAAGATTGAGTACACACTCACAATCATTTACAAAAACAGCTGCCAATTTGCCGATATGCAACCAAGGGTGCCGAAATTAGCTACCATGCCAAAAGGAGAGGGAAAAAATTGTATACATAAAGAATTGAATTCAGAAGCTTCTACCTAGATGGCAAAAGAACCTACACAGAGTGATGCAGACCTGCAAAAATGTGCAGACACATGGGGCGGCCAGAGGAGATCCAAAACGAAGACTGTATATACCACGAGGGCCCTTCTAGGGGTTAATGTTGCACTCTCGCAAATACACTTGATCATAATCTACATATTTTGCCCAATAGCCGCGATACTTTGGTATACCTATCTCAAGCCATGGTTTCATGTTGCCATTGTAGTGTATAACAGCTGCTCGTTCAATTTCTCTTTGGTTGACATTGGGGTTATAGCCAAGGCCTAACACATGCCAAGATCGTTCTAAGGGATGAGTCCGTTTCCAAAAAGTAATGAGGCCAGGTGGCAGGGTTCCCAACTTCCACAACAATCTGTCATGATTCTGCACACAAATAAAGCTTTTCAGAACTAAGGACAAGATAAAAATGATGAGCAAATAATCTCCAGCACAGCATTGGAGTACAATTTTGCATGAACATATTTCAAATTTTATGTGCAAAAGAATGCATGCCAATGTCCTAAACTGAACCAAAAGCACAACTAGTTGTAGTTGGAGCACCCATTTAATTTAAGATTTCTTCTGGATCACACTTCAAAAGAAAGACTTCAAGTATGTCACTTACCAGCTTCTGCCAGGTATGATATACATCGGTGATATTTTGCCTCTTCCATTCCTCCAAATCAAATATATTCATTCCATATGCCCATCCACATGCACGAGGGTCAAAATTCTTTGAGATGAGGGGATTTGAGAAGTTGAGATATCGATCAAAACGATGAAAGTTTTCTCCACAAGTCTCTACAGCACCATTTACTTTACCCTTCAAATCAAGGGACCAAAGGCCAGTAAGATCCTTCTGTACCACTATGTCATCATCTAAGAAAATCACTTTGTTGAGCCTTGGGAAGATCTCAGGCAGATAAAAGCGCAGATGGTTCAGGATGGATAAGTACTTTGGGTTTCTGTACTTCAAATTAGAATCTGAATTAGCGCGATGAGCCCTAAAGTAATAATCTATCATCGATTGAGAACCCAACTGCTTGAGAACAGGACTGTAACTCGAATTTAACCAGGTAAACTCTTCTATATTCTGAACCTGAATAGTGGCTTTGCCCGGTGGATTTACTAGGAACCACATTCTCATTGCCGCATAATTGAGTCTATCAGTAACAATGTGAAACACATGCTTTGAAGGGTCCTGCAAATAATTAAAGTTAACGAAACAAGTTAGAGGATATCAACTAAAAGCAAAACCTTTGGAAACAAAAGGAGAACAGATAACCTTCAAAAGAAGGAGAAAAGGAGGGGTGGATACTTTTTTTTTTTTCTCTACCTTAGTATGGGTAATAGTGGAGTTTACAACAACTGCTGCTGCCAGAATATTATCCGAGAATAATGCATAATGATGCAGTTTAGGGTCTTCTAGTTTCTCTTGATTTGGAAATTGTTGCTCAGAAGAATTCAAGCCATAGTACTCAGTAGTCAAGCGTAGTGGAAGACAATGTAGGCCCTTAGGAAGCGTCTTTGCTGTTAATTGTGTCAAGAACAAAGCCTGCTTTTTATGCACTCGGAGCTGCTCTTCGGTTGAGTGAAGCATAGCCCGAAGCTTCTTAACCACAGTAGCACAGTCATCCTGCATCTGATTGGCTTTTGCCAATGATTGGTCCATTGCTTTCCATTTTTCATGGGAACTGCAATATTGATTCCCATATTCATGTCAAAGAAATGCAAAATTAAAAGTAGAACATCTAAATAAAAATATAAGAAATTGCATGATTGTGTCTGTGCAAGTGTGTAACAAATGTTTTGTTAGCCATCAATATTAACATGTTTAAAAAGAAACTTACCTCTTTGGCAGGTCAGAATCTTTAGTTGCATCTCCAAGTACGCGTTGAACTTCCTTTATCCGCAACCGAAGCTCCCTTGTTAAATGAGGATTGTTCTTTGTGGCTGGAAGAGAAATGTACACCTTTGCCCTGATAAGCTGATCTCTGAGTTGCCGCACACGAGCATCTGGCATAGGTGTTTGAGCTATCTGTTTATCAGTTTTAGACTTGGGGGCCTCTTTTGCATTGACCACTCCAGAAGTCAGAGTAGATTGCTGCTCAAGCTAGCAAAAATTCAAATAAAATTTTTTTAAGAGCAGAAGATTTGAAAGTTCTGTTCATTTCAATCCAAAAAAAAAAAACCATTCTTGTTATCCTGACTCACAGGAAATTTAAGAAGCAAACTTTGAATTGGAATACTATGAGATTATCAAAAGGTGATGGCACTATTCTTCAAATAATCAGAATGACTCACATTTTGACTTGATAATCAAAATGAAGCTTAGCAAGTATCCATTACATAGTTTTATCCAAATTTGAGCGGAAATTTTAGGCCAGGAAAAGTGATTAGAATTTGTTCTTGAAATGGTAATATTGGAACTGCAGGTTCTATTGGAAGGAATTGTGACCCAAAGGAGGAAAACTCTACATCTATGGATCAAAGTTTAGAGTGTTACATCTGATAGTTCACAAGACCTCAGATAGTTTTGAGATGACTATGACTAATTCCAACAGCAAAGATAACTGGTGGATAAAGTAGACTATAGCAGAAAATAAAATACTGAATATCCCAGACAGACATCAAAATCAATGGGTCGTCACAAAACCAATCAGTCTTGAGGCATAAGCATTCACAAATAAATTTCATCACAGATATATTTCAAACCTTTATTTAAAAAAAAAAAAAAAATCTCCCAAATGACCTTTCCGCGCGCAATGCGTCACTTTTTTTATCAAATACAGAAAGTAAAACAAAAAAAGGAGGAAATGAAGGATAGATCGAGAAATATACCACATTCTGAGGTGGGATTTTTTTGAGATCCATTTGCTTGGCGTCTGTCCGAATTGGCCGTCGATCAGCAGTGTCAGTGACCTGTCTAATGGTAGTCTGAGTTTGGGATTGGACAGGGTCGTCGGTGGCAGATAATACCCTAGCAGATTTATGTTCCCTTGAATCTGGCAAATCCAAATCTAATCATAACATAACAAAGAAGTGAAAATTGGTCCCATAAAGAAGTTAATTAAAAACAAAAAGTAAGAAATGCATACCCTGAGATGATGCATCTGGAATAGGAATGGTGGTAGCGGAATAAGTAGAGTTATCTGAATATACAATTCCAAAAGGTTCTTGAAGAGCAGAAGACGACTCCTGCAGCCGAAGAAGGAGAGATTGAGAGAATGAGATGAGGTACTTAGGATTTTTTTTAAAAAAAAAAAAAAAAGAAGAAGAACCTGAGGTAACACATTGAGATGATGCCTGTTATCACCCGGAAGAGTCTGAAAAGAAAGTAAAAAAATGTGAGATTCAGATGATAAATGGGGAAAGAATAAGAGGAAAATTTGCATGAAAAGAAGGAAATTTTGCAGAGACATACAAGAGGCGTCACATATTCGAGAAATTCGGGTGCAGCTGCAGAGATTCGTAAACATGTTAAAGAAAAGATATATATATATATAGGAAAATAAAAGCAGAAGAAAGGAAGTTAATACAAGAGGAAAGGTTGAAGGCAGCGAATCTGTCGGTGTAGAGAACAATCGGAGCAAGTACAGTAACAAAAAGCATCCCAACCACCAAATTCCTCATCACCATCTTGTTCTTCTTCCTCTATTAGCTCTGTTGATTTCAATTTTGAAAATGCAAAAAAAAAAAAAAAAAGAAAGGCAGAGAGCAGTCGCGGCTAACAAAAATGGGCTTCCATTCAACGAAAGTAAACCGCCTTTTAGATGAAGGATAGTATCATTAAAAGCATTGGAAATAAGTAAGATCACACGCCACAAACACAGAGAAGAAAAGCAAGCAGCTACACACACCCACACACACAGTATGCGGCGATGATAACTGAGTTACAGAAATTTTTTTTTTTAAAAAAAAAATCTCTCTCTTATAAAATTCACTGTTTGTTTGCGTTGTCCACTACTCAATAATTGACTTAGCAAATATACTAAATACGGAAATGTCTTTCTATATGATTTATTAATTAAAAAATATTACTTAAATATAAATATAATATTAATAATAATAATTTTTTTAATTTACTTAAATCCACAACCTACAATATTTCACCTGCGTAGCAAAAATATTTTGCTGTAAAAAGATAAATAAAATGACTTAATAATAGTTGTTCGTGCAGGGCCTGTGTAAACAATTTGTCCGTTATAAAATTTAATTAAAAAAATTAAATCAAATTTTGATATTTAACGGAATCAACAGAATTAAATTATTTTAATTTGGTTTAATTTTTAAATTTTTTTTAAAATTTTACATTAAATTATTAATTATTTTTATATTTTTCAAGTATATGTTTGAATGATACACTCATATTTTACATGCATTCTAGTAAAAATAATTTGTTTGCTATAAATTAATTAAACAATATCATATTTAAATATTCTAATATTAAATATTATAATTTTAACTCAATGCAATTTTTAATTAAAATTTTTTATTTAAATTTGATCCTAATCAAATTAAATTAAATCAAATCAATTTATTCAATTCATTTTTTTTTTTTGGGGATTCGATTTTGCTCACCTAATCGTTTGTGTATAATAAGAGCATATTTTTATGTCAAAAGTAATAGTTTGTTTCGACCCATAATATTATGATTGTTAATAGTTAATTAGTTACTAATCAGAATGGCGGACACAACCATAAATAGTATAATTTTGCTATTATAAGATTCAAATCCGAGACACTATGCGTCGCTTTTGGCAATAAGGCCAGGGGGTGATTTGCATTATATTATTACTAGTTGTAATGAAAATCTATAGTCAAATGAATACAAAAAATATTTCCCACAGATGCAAAAGTACCCATAAAAATATATTGCAAAAGCGAAAGTGTCGGCACAACGGTCGCAGCCGCGGGCCATTCTTACTGTTGCCTTTTTATCCCTTTTCTATTCGTGTACTACACCTATTAATCTTGTGAAATTAAAATAAATCATTTTATTATAAAATAATTTATAAACCATATAAATAATTTAACACTTTACATTACTTTTTTTTATATAACATTTCTAAAGATACATATTATATAATTTACCTATCATTTTATGTAAATTTTAATTTAAAATTTATTTTTCAAAATCAAAAACAAAATTTACATAAGCATTAGATAAGTTATATTGATAATTACAAAATTTACATAGAAAATGTTAAAAAATAATTATCATTGTATTATTTCATTGTTGAATGTTTTATCTAATTTTAAAATATGTGAATAATAATTTTATTTTAAATAAATTTTTTCTTGAAAATAACATTTAAGATAATGATGTTATTATTATAAAATTAATACATAATTTAAAATTTTTTACGATTTTTAAAATATAATTGATAAATAATTTTATTTTAATGTGCAATTTATTTACTACCTTAAACAACTTTAATCCATAATATATATATAATTTTAGTATCATAGTTAATTTTAATCAATTACTTGCTATTTATCATTATTTTACATTATGACATAACAAACCGTAATATCAAATAAATTTAAAAATTAATTGACATATAAAAAATTTTAAATAATAAATTAAAAAATCTAAAAAAGAAAAATTCTAAATAGAAAACTAATATCATATAAAAAAATGTTGAATAGAAAATTAAAAATCTAAAAAGTAAAAATTATAAATAAGATGTCAATATTTAAATTAATTCTATTGATTACTTAAAATTCCTAGTATATAAGGATTAACAATAATATAATAGATTGTGAATAATTATTTCATTTAAAATTAACAATTTTTTCTTAAAACTATAATATACAAAATTGAAAGTACGAATCAATAAAATAATTTTTTTGTTATATCTACCTCTCTCACACACATGTAATAAAAAAATATTAAGTATTTTAGTGTGTGTATATATATTCTCATATGCTAAATTTATTTTTTATTATAAAATATATAATATTATTTAATTTATTAATTATCAAAAATTATTTTGCTCAAATTAATAAATTTTTTCTTGAAATTATGTTATATAAAATTAAAAGTATGAATTAATAGATAATTTTTTTTATTATAACTACTTTCATATATATTATAAAATTATAAAATTTTATTTTATTATTTCATTTACTTGACAATAAATATTTTTTATAAAATGATCATTATTTATTTTACTAATAAACTAATTATTTAATAAAATAAATATTAAATTTATTTTTGTATTCAAATCGGTAATATGCAAGTTCATAACTAGTATATAATTAAATATATTCTCATATTTCTTTTTAAATAAGTAATTGTCATTTATTAGTTAGTTGTTTATTAAGGATAAAAAATAGATATTTGTAATTGTTTGATATGTAAAAAAATAAAATTTGTATACAAAACTATCTAATTAAAAATAACTATAAATAAAAAAATAAAAATCACCAAAAGAAACTATAAAATAAGTAGCTAAAAATACAAGCTAAAAAATAGTTTCTATATACTGAGGATTTTGAAAATAAATATTTTTATTTTGTTAATATTTTAAAATATATTTTAAATAATATATTAAATTATAATTGCACAAAAATATAGATTATTAACTAGTATTAATACATATAATTAGTTTTGATCTTAAATTTAATTTTAAATAAATATTTGTTACTTGTTAATTAATTGAATTAGTAACATAATATTTTTTATAAGTGGCAATATAATATATTTTTATTTTATCATGTAGCAAATGAATTAATAATTAAATATTTTATTTTTTAAATTAAACAAAAATATAAAATTTTAAAATATAAGAAATTATTCACTTAAAACTAATTTAGGAAGTTTAAAAAAAATAACATTTTAAAAAGTTAAACAGATTTAAAAATCCAATAAAAAATAAACTACAAAATTTTTATTTTTATCCAGAAATTATATTATTATTAAAATTTATTATAATAATTGAATTATAATTTTTATTATTTTGTTTATTGATAATAAATTTTTATTAAATAATGTTCATAAATTTTAATTTATTATTTATACTAATTTTTAATCATTGAATTAATTTATTATTTGATAAAAAATAAGTATTATATTTATTTAAATTTATTATTATAATCATACCATATAGTACTTTGGTTCCCAATTAGTATATAATTCATTTCAATTTTAGAATTTATTTGGAAGCACAACTTAGTACAAGTGAAATTTAAAAATTTATTTGAAACAACAACTTACTATTTATTAAACTAATTATTTGATAAAGAAGTGATTAGAATTTATTAGTTTGACATATAAAACTACTTAATTAAATAACTATAAATATAAAAAAAATATATTAAGAGATATTACAAAATCAACAATTATACAAAAATAAACTAAAATAATATTTATATTATTAAAAATATATTATTTATGTATATAATAAGTATTTTAATCATTTTATAATTATAAATTTATGTATTTATGTGGTGAAAGTTTTTTACACGAAAGGGCGATATGATAGAAAAACATTAGCCTCACAATAAGCGAATTATATATATAACAGGAAATGAGAAAATTAAAAGTTCCTCAAATTTACAATGTACAATGTGTCTCATATAAATAAGTTTTATAAAATTATAAATTTAAAGTTTTTGTGTGTGTGCTTATTCAAATCAAAATTCATTTAAAATTCTATTTAATTAAATTTATTAAATTAAATATGATTAAACTAAATTCTAACAAAATAGTTAGAATTTATAAAATAAATTCCACATTAATAATACTCAATGTTAACTTTATTATTTTCTGTTCTCCTTTCCTCACCTTTCTCAAATTATTACACTCAATCTGCTGCACTATTTTTCCTTAGTTCCTATCTGTTAGTTCTCAAATTATATCATATTGGTTGATTCTGTTACAATTTTTATTCTGTTCCATGGAGGAGTAAAAAACAGAACAAATTAATATAAGAAATATCAGGAGCATTAACCATATATATATATATATATATATACACTTCCTAGTAATTACTTGTTGCTTTTTTTTTTTTAAAAAAAAAAATAGAATTGTAGGTTTCATAAGATCAAAACATACTTAAAAATGGTAATTTAACCAAATAAAATGTTTAATTTAGATTTGTTTCAAATATAATATTCTTTTTTCAATTGAAATGAATTTATAATTATTATTTAGCATACTATACATAAAAGTTCATCTATAAATAAAAAAAATTAATGAATTTAAACTAAACATAATGATAAAACTAAAGGTCTAACAACCATTTTTTGAAAATAAAAAAATTCACGTATAACATAAAAATGTATATATTAACACATAAGATGACATCAGTTATCATATTTAATATTTTTATTTTAAATTATTTTTTAAAAAGTAAATTTATAAGAAAATGACCCAAAAAAATATAAAATTAAGATATTTGATTGTAAATAATTATTTTAAATGTGTAATTATTGTATTTAATTCATATAAAAAACAATGTAATGTGATTATAGATATTGTATTTTGTATTTAAAGAATCTCAACTCTATAACAATATTTAACAAATGTGTAATTATCATTAGAAATATATGAAGGTGATTTAATTTTTTTTTAAAAAAAAAGATCTCATAAGTTTAGTCCAAAACCAAAACATATAATTCCAACCCAAAAAAGCCCATCGAAGCCCAAATGAGGCTTCGTAATATGTTTTATTTGTATCATGTTAAAAAATATCGTGAGTCATGCTTAGAAAGCTTTATTTGTATCATCTCCACAAAATCTCGCGAGTCGTCCTTATGAAGTTTCATTTGTATCGTCTCTAAAAAAGCCTAATGAATCATATCTTTAGAAAGCTTTATTTTGTTCTATGAATTGAATGTATTCTGAAGGAGAAAGAGAGTTTCAAAAAACTCTGCCAAAATATTTACTTACCAAAATTTTCATTACTCCTTCCATAATCTTGTCCCATACATTTATTACCACTATATTTTTCTTATTTTTTAGAATTTTATACTTTTTTATTTATCATATATTAATAATAATTAAAATTATAGTAATTATGAAGTATTTAATATCTCACATGCATTACTAAATTAATTGTGATAACTTAATTAACTTTTAAAATTAAATTCTCCATCTATCTCAAAAACGTTGTCAATTACCATTTTTCACATTGTTTAACAAATTACATTTAATGTTTTGTCAGATCACGATTTATATTTTTCATTTATACTCTTAGTTATATTTAATGAGAAAATAAATATAATTAAAAATTAATAAAGATAAATCAGAAAATTTGATTATAATTAATGAAAGTGACCATACATTTTAAAATATCTAAAAAAGAAATAGCAAACAACAAGTATATATTACAATTTTTTATATAAATTTTGTTGACATGATTCATTCTAAAAAAGTTTTATAAATAATATTTTAATTTTTAAAATAAATTTTATTTATATAAAATTAATATTTATAATTTCATAAAATAAAAAAAATTTGATAAATTTATAAAAATTAATAATTCGATTTTAAGTTTATAAAGTCTTAAAAAGATTTTATAGATATTCTGTCTTTATGTTAATTCGAACGTGACAGTATTATGCAGAAGCTTGCTTTGAAAAGGGTTTCACGAAATGGCTTGAGCTGATTGGCTCATTGGTGTAGTCTATCGACTCCTTTTAATATTAATCTACACTCCTGTCAACATAAATCTAATATATATATATATATATATATATACATACATATTTGGTGAGATGTATGGGTTTACTGTGATATCAATTTTTTTTAAAAAAAAAAAAAAAAAGAAAACAATCATAGAACAGTGAGATATTGATGAAGGAATTGTGAAGTGCACCTTTCTCATACCTTATATGCCTTGCAAGGAGAACACACTTGGAAGGCAATAAAATGTGAATGTTGAAGGCAATAAAGCTTGCTTATTTTAGCTCAATTTCCTCATGTTGCTGATATATTCATCTTTAGCCAAAATCAGAAATGTGCTATGTAGTCTTCAAGTTTGCTAGCCAGTGGATAAAAAAAAGCAAACAACTAAAATAATAACAAAAGACATATGGCCATAGCTTTTTTTTAAAATGGTATCGAGTGATTAGATATTTCATGTGTTATCGTAGGAGCACGACAAGTTAATTTCAAAATTAGGTTGTTAATGAAAAGAGAGATTTTTAATAAATTTCTATAAAGGGGACCACCATGTTAGCTGACGTTTAAACCCGGACCTCCAAGTCCCAGGCATCACCCCTTAGCCATCAGTTGTACAAATGGTCATAACTCATAAAACAGACACATTCTGTTGAATCTTGTAATGACATTTTTGGGTTAACAGAGTAGCAGCAAATATATATATATATATATATATACATTCTGTTGAATCTTGTAATGACATTTTTGGGTTAATAGAGTAGCAGCAAAATATATATATATATATATATATATATATATATATATAACGCAAATTGAGTCTGATTTGTTGTTTTATTGCTAATTCTGTGTAAAAGTTCAAGAAGAAATTACCAGACATTAAAAAGCAAAGAACTATAAGCAATGAACAAGAGAGACTAATTAATGGTAATGAAAGGAATAAATGGTAATCCTGAAAACCCTGATGAGGATTTAGCTAGTGTACATGCTAGTTATTAGGCTAGCGGGTGGTTAAGAATGGAGGCCCAGGTGCAGTCTAATTCCAATGACCACACGCTCTCCTCAAACTTACTGTCCAGTGGAATAATGTCTAGCGATTCCATGCACGTTTCAAACAAGCATTGTCCTGAAAAATCAGCTGATGCAGGCGTGGTGTAAGCGTCAATATGCAGAGATGACGAAAACGAGTCCTCAAAACACCACCACTCTTCTGATTCCGAGATCATATTACCTTCTTTCAGCCAGGGGAAATCGAATACCCCTTGTGCGATGCAGTTGTCTGAGCTAATATCGCAGTTGTTCATATTATGATCATCATCAATGTCAACGTTAACGTTGTTGTTAAGGTGGTGGTGTTTTTTTGAGGTGGTTGTGTCTTTGGCCTCTTGTCGTTCTCTTCCTCTCTTCTTGTTCTGCTGCTCCATTTTTCTCTGGAGAGATCATGCAGCATCGAGCTCAGACAAACAAAACTCAGATCGTATATATCTCATATAGAGAAGAGTTTATTGATTGAATGAACAAGTGATGATTACCTTTGTGGAGTACAGGCTTTCTTGCTTTCGTTGGTTTGTTTATTTGTGAGTGATAGAATGATGATTTAAGCTTTGCTCACACGCTACGCGATTTTAAGCCAAAACCGTCTCAACCACACCATTTTGTATTGTGTCACGCCTTTTACCCTTTTATTTGCTTTTCTCTTCCAGCAACAGCAAGAAATGACACGAACACAGTTGGTTCCTTATTTTGCGTTCCTTTCTTTTTTACTACTATTTTTAGTGCTAATACAAAGGGGCCACCCTCCCACCACCAGCCATCTTCCAGTTTTCACGTTCTCTACATAATCTCCATCTCATCTCATGTCTTCTACTTAAGCCATCTAAACTTCTCTATATAGTCTCTTCTTTGCCCTTGCTTAGTGTGATATTCTCATCGCATGCATGCAGTTCTTATTTACACCATCCACCAAAACCTTTTAGCTAAAGCTCCACAACCATCAACTAGAGGACACCACCTAAATCCAGCACTGTTAACTATTACTTCTACAGCAAATTGAGTTTGTCACTAGTGTTTTAATCGAATGACCAACAATGTTATTATCTCCAACAGAAGGATTAGCATGCAATCAATGTGCCCCAGTGAGAAATAAGAGAAGGATAGACAGCAGAAAATATTAATGGCCCATGCAATGTTTGCATAACTTGTATCTACTAGAGAAATATAATTAATTTCATCTCATTCGTCTAGTTTACAGTTTATGCACTTGAATTAAAACAAGGGAAGCCTACCCGATCCCTGACCACAGCTCAAAAGGAAGCATAAAATGAGCTCCGCATTAGTGACATGAGAATCTTTTTAGCGTTTCAGTTTGCAGCCATTACACCAACTTGCATTTTTGCTTTCTTTCTTGAACAATTTGTTTCATGGATAATTGCACAACTACACCACCAAAGTAGGAACTTCACTGTTGGATAATCTAGCAATCCCTGTCACAAGAACACGACTATAGCACTGTCCAAAATATTTGACTTTAGAGGACTTTCCTAAAAATTCCATCCTCAGCTTATCATCTTCAAACCTACAAATCCCTTGAGGGAAAATGTTGATTGATGATCGTTTGCAAACGGACCTGAACTTTTGTGTCCAAACCAGGGCTCCGATTTTGTAGTATTGAGGATCACCTTTCCTCTGCAGTGTACCCAGATGTGATTTCCGTACTGAGTAGTCAGTCACTGAGAAAAAATGCATGATAGCAAGAGTGAATTCTCCTCACACTTACTTGAAATGTCCTCATTCAGAGATGGAGGATCAAATTATCACCCTAACGCAGATGCCAATATCATTTTTCACATTCCAATTCAAAAGCCACTGGGTTAGTACACTTCAAACATTACCACTACCAGTAGTCCCCACAAGAACACAAGCCATTTCGAAAATGATGGAACCGATTTGTATCTCTAATAATGATATCCCTATCCACCACCTTTGACACAAACTTAAATGCCGAATGACAATCACCACAAACTCTTATATTCTTCTTTATGTGGACAGTGGATCCAGGAGGCGTGTTGAGAAGTGCAAATGCTAAAGCAAGCTTCTCACTATGATACTGCAATTTTTCCTCCCTTTCATGCTGGTCCACAAACAAGAGCACATGGCTAGTGTCTGGAATGTAGCCAATCTCTTTAATCTTATCACTGATTTTCTCCCACATCTTATGGATCTCTTCTCTCTGCGGATGGGAATCATCATCTGCCACAAACATGTGGACTGTATTTTTGAGCTCCACCCAACTACAAGCAGGTTCCTTCTTCACTTTGCTGTCTTTCATTATCTTCCTCACTTTTGCCGCTTCACTCCATCTACCAGCAGAGGCATAGATATTGCAGAGTAGCATATGGGTCCCTGAATCATGAGAATTGAGCTCAAAAATACGATCAGCAGCATATGCACCTAATTCCATGTTCTTATGCATCCTACAAGCACCAAGCAATGCCCCCCATACAGCAGCATTGGGGGCAAATGGCATTTCTTTTATGAACTTCTCAGCCTGATCAAGATGGCCAGCTCGACCAAGAAGATCCACAATTGTCACATAATGTGAAATTTGCGGCTCTACCTTGTGTTTCCTCATTAGGCTGAAATAATGAAGTCCTTCATCCAAAAGCCCTGCGTGACTACAAGCAGTCAAAATACACAGGAAGGTTATATCATTAGGTGCAATTCCAATCCTCAACATCTGTTTAAACCTTTGCAAAGTTTTCTTTCCAAGTCCATGTTGTGCATATCCAAGAAGCATAGAATTCCAAGAAACAATATCTGGTTTTACCAACCTATCAAAAACTTTCTTGGCATCGTCAATGCTACCTGATTTTGCATACATGCTAAGCAATGTGTTTCCAACAAAATCAACAAGCTTTGCACCCAACTTTATCATAAGTGCATGAACCCATTTGCCTTTTTCAAGAGACCCAGTGGTGGCACAAGCAGTAAGAACAGAAGAATAAGTGAATTGGGTGGGTTCAATACTTGCCCTCAGCATTTTAGAAAACAAAAGAAAAGCATTCTCTGCATCACTATTCCTAGCATGACCAGCAATCAAAGCATTCCAAACCACCTCATTCTTGCTTTCTAGAGAATCAAAGATCAACTTCGCATCTTCCATAAGACTACACCTAGCATACATGTCCAATAGAGCACTACCCACGTAAACATCACAATTATAGCCATACTTGAAACAAAATGCGTGAAGCTGCGTACCATGCAAAGCACAAGCAGAAGCTGCCTTCAATAAGCTGGACAAAGTGAAGTGATTAGGTTGGAAAGCAAGACTCAACATAAGAGGGAACAAACGAAGCGCATCTCGAGGACGACCATGTTCTAAATAGCCACAGATGAGGGCAGTCCAAGTGACGACATCTTTAGTAGGCATTTCGTCGAACAGTTGCCGAGCTTCGTCCAGACTCCCACACTTGGCGTACATATTGAGAACAGTGTTTTGGATAACAAGGTCATGTCCGAAGCGGGAATTGAGGAGATGGGCATGCACTAATTTCCCCTCTTGGAGTCTGTTGAGAAGGGTGCATTTTTTTAGCAACGTATGGTAGAGAGTTCTATCGGGATCCAAAGAACCATTGTCGATGAGGTCCAGAACATGAAGGCCTGTCACTGATCGGCGGAGAAGGTCCTTGCCTTGGATTATGAGTGAATAAGCGTCCAATTCTGAAGTCTCCGACTTTGTAAACAGACAAGCCCAAATTGGTAAGTTTCGAATAATTCTAATACAAATGAGTTTTGGAATTGGGAGTAAGCTATTACAAATTTTGATCATAATTTTGAAAGATACACTCCACACCAAATGTTACGGAGACTTCAATTTAAAAAAGCTAGCAGCTTTTGTCATTATGCTAAATGGTTTTGTTTTTGGTTAATTTGGCTCAAGATTTTCAGATTGAACCAAATATTCATTGAAATTGCCCGATACCTCGGTAATTAGGTGTTAATCAGTGGGTATAATATAATAGCAAGGGAAGCTGCAATTAATTACAAGAGACGTGAAAGCTCTTGAGCTGGAAAGTGGGAGTTGCAATTGCAGGTAGCAGTTAAGACCTGTACTTGTTGTTGCGCACACGCTTTTTGCAAAACGAAGAGAATAAACCAAGACGCAATCTTTCCCCCAACTATGTGCCTAAGTCTCCAAACTGCCAAAGACAAAAAGGTTGGCGCCCCCTCTACCCTGCCTTGTTCTTTATAACTCTCAACTTCACCAATCCATCCATTTCAGAACTCATTATTTGGTATAAATCTCTCAGCAGCTGCCCTTTCAGATATATCAACCAGCTCTCAGCTTATCTTTTTGGTTTAATTCTTCAATGTTGACCGTCACACTTTTACCTCCCACATCCTCACTGCATTTTTACCCTTCTGCCCATCACCGCTCTCGACTTAAACCTCTACTTTCCACGGCACCAGCACCCGCTACCATTTCCATACCTTCTTCAGTTGAAACAAAATCCGAACCTAGTACCCTCTATCAAGTCCTCCGCGTCAACTACACTGCCTCTCCATCTGAGATCAAGGCTGCATACCGAAGTTTAGCAAAACTCTACCATCCAGATGCCACTTCCTCGGACCCTAATGGTGAATGTTTCATAGAAATCCACAATGCATATGCTACACTATCTGATCCTGTGGCTAGAGCTAACTATGATTTGTCCATTGGCGCCAAATCTGCCCATTGCTGCTTCAGATACTCTCTATCAAACAACCCCCCAGGATTCTGGCCTACTAGGAGGTGGGAAACTGATCAGTGTTGGTAGGATACATTTTCTGTTTATGATCTCATTCATAATATCTGCACTGGAATTCTCTTTCCAGGTATATCTCAATTTTCCAAGATGAAGCTTTTACCCTGCACAAAACTACTTAGCATGCAAGATGTACATTTGTGTATCCTTTTCTCAAGTCATAGCAAGTAAAACTACATAAAGAAACCAAGTGAGCAAATCATATGCCAGCTCAATTTAACTAGGTGTGCACTGAAGTTCATTGTTTTAAGGCTTGCAAACTGTGAACAGATAAATCCAAAGGTACTTGACTAATTCATATTTCATACAGATCATAGCAATGACAATCCCCTGAATCTTTCTAGATTCCTATACAAACCAAAAGTCTATCTTACATATTTGCACAAACATGGGACAAAGGCGAGAATCATTTACAACTCACTATCAAAGAGTTTATGACATGCATAAGAACACGTATACTGGTAGCATCTGACGCAGATGTCGTCGGTTGGTTCCTTTGATCGGTCAGTCTGTGATACACCTGATCAAATATTGGTCTCACGTGCATGGCAATCATTGGTTCTGCTGGATTTATAACAATAGCAACATCTGTCATCCATGCTAATTTTGTAGAAGTATCGTTACTGATATCACAAGCCAATTGCTGTAAAAGGGCCAGCAGAACTCCTTGACTTAAGGGTAGTGGTACTGTGGACAAAATCCCCTGTAGATCGACCTGGTGAAAGAAGAAAACCAAAACTTAGTTATGAATTGGTCAAATGTGCATGATACATTGTGGTCAGTGTGCAGTCAACTTCCCACAAATAAGGGAAGCAATTTAATTTGATCCTCCATCAAGTCATTTTAATTTATCAATTCAATTCGATCCTCTGATCACAAACACTTCCAAGGTATTTGAGTACTAGAAAAATCACATAATCCTCCAATAGTGGCTGGCCAAGTTGATCTGACAAATTTTCCTTGAGAACCATTGGCTTTATTCGTAAGACAAGAAAGCATATGCAAACTTGTATTTTTTACAAATAAAAATTATCCAAGAGACATAGTAATAAAAACCATGTGTTACTCTGCTATTATTGCTTGGCTGATATTCAAAATGATAGTCTACAAGGATCGACTTGGTCATGAAGAGCATAGGTAATATGGTAAGCAACTATCAAATATCAAAAACGCTACATCTAGGATGAGAACAAGGATGATTTGAAGACATTATATTTGCATTTCAGTACTGATATATGGCTTTAATTCATGAATAAGTTTTTTCATTAACATAACCAAGAAACAATTTTTTAACTTGTTTAGACACCAGAAGATAATACCTGAGAACATAACCAAGAAACTATAGATACATCACTTCTCTGCAGGGCTGCTGTGAATGCTTCCTCAAATTTGCGCTCAGCTATTAATCTGGATAACTCTTTAATTGGATCCACAGGTGCCTCAGCCTGTTAATATAACCACCGTACAAGTCAGATAAAAAAAAATATATTGACAAGTTGAGACTGCATTAGATCATGGCTCTGCTGCAAGCTGCTAATTACATCCTTAAAACTCAATAATACTTGAAAAAAACATACCATCTCGTGTAAGCCAGCCAATGGTCCATTACTCAAAGAGGGATTTGCCACTTTGGAGCTTGCACCTGCAGCTGCAATAGCTAAGAGCTTGCGTTGGCCCTCAGCTAATTCTCCACTTAGGGTCTGAGTGATTGATGATGCTGAATTGATAGCATCCTGTAGTTGTGAAAGCAAACAAAGTTACATTCTGTCTCAATAATATATAATGGTAAACACAAATGAAATAACCACACCAGCTCCTGCCTACACTACAGGATACAGTCTTGCCTAAAAAGCAGATTTCTATAGGTTTTCCTGATGTCACAATAACATTGACAATGCCCTGGGGCCTATTCAATTGGCCACTTTAACAATCCAAATCTAGACGCACAAGAAATAATAAAAGGGTTAAATACTTTGACCCCCTATCCCGTATTATACTACTTAAGCTTCCACTTTTATATGTTATACCAAAATGTCCCTCTACTTTAATTCCATTAAATTCATATGAAAAGTCCATATTACTCTTATTTTTCCATTTTAATTTTTAGTTTCTACATGTGCCCACTCCCTCCCCCCCCCACCCCCCCCCAAAAAAAAAAAAAAACACACCCCACCCCCAGCGCCACTCCTCATCTCCATTACCAGCAATATCACCAATTCTCATACAAAAAGTCTCAGCAATCCATTAACGCCAAAAATTATTTCTTTTCTTCAGTTATCATCTATTCCTTAAAAGAAAAGGGTATTTGATTTTGGACTTTATTATCTATTCTCTAACAAAAGCAACAGTCCTTGATTAAAAAAAAAAAAAAAAAAACCAACAGAGCCAAAACAGAATGACCAGCGCATCTTGCAAATCGACTTCCAGTCCAACAACCATGAACACAGATCACCACTCATTCCCATGGCCACCAACACGGACTCTCGTATAAAAATTCCAACCAGAAAAGCCAAACAAAAATTAACAGCAGTGCAAAAGCAAAGAAAAATTGAGAATAGGTTAGGCAGAGGAAAAGAAGGGGCCAAGCTCGTGATCCGGCATCTGCCCAGGCGCGGCGGAATCAAGCGCATTAGCGGTCTCATCTGCGAAGAGACTCAAGGCATCCTCAAGATTTTCCCAGAGAACATCATTCGTGACACCATATAGCTAAGCATGCTTACCAGAAGACCATCACTGCCATGGATGTTGTCTGTAGGCAAGGCAGGACATTGCCTACACTGAGCATTCAAAGCAGCGCAAAAGCAAAGAAAAATTGAGAATAGGTCAGGCAGAGGAAAAGGAGGGACCAAGCTCGTGATCTGGCATCTGCCCAGGCGGGCCAGAATCAACCGCATCAGCAGTCTCATCTGCAAAGAGGCTCAAGGCATCCTCGAGATTTTCTTAGAGAACATCATTCATGACACCGTATCTACACTGACCATGCTTACCGGAAGACCCTCACTGCCATGGATGTCGTCTAGAGGCAAGGTAGGACATTGTATGCTAGCCATTGCCATCTTATGATTATTTTTGTTTCTGGGCTGTGTATTTCTGTGGTGAATTTGATTTTGTGAATAATTTGAGTTTGGGCTGTCTATGGAGGATGAGATATTGGATGAGCCCATGAAGCCTTTTGATAAGACCTGCCATTGATTTTCCAGTCTTCATGTTCACACATCACCGTCACATCACCATCAACAAGGAGAGCTGCAGCTTGTCTTTCTCTAAAGGGGAGTCGTGGATGGTGACGGAGGAGATGCTTGGTGAAGGAGTAGTGGATGGCTGTAATGGGGTTGCTTGGGATTGGAATGATGACTTTAATGTTTTTCTCTTTATTTTATTCATATGGAATTAGGATTGTAGGGTTTGTGATTGGTGATGGGTGGCTACTGAAATTGAAAGAGGGTAAAAGAAGAAGAGAGAAGGAAAGCAGAAATGACAAAGGATATTTAAATAATTAATGGACTTCTTTTTCATTTGACTAACAGCAAAAAGCTAGTATAAATGGAAGGGCATTTTAATCTATCAGAAAAAAAAAAAGGTGACATTTTAGTATAATATGTAAAAGTGGAGGATTAAGTAGTTAAATAAGGGAAAACTCAAGGGGTAAAAGTATTTAACTCATAAGGAAAAAAAAAAAGAACTAGATTTAAGAGCCTGGTGCAATAACAGGTTAAATAAGCAGTTTACAAGTTGAGCTACATCATGAAAAGCTGTGTCAATTCCTAACTTATCTAGATCACATAACATCCCTGCTTTCACATAGCATAAGTAAAAGCCAAGCATTCTCTTGTATAATTAATAAATGAAATTATTAGACTAGCCTATTATTCATACTCAAAGCACGTGAAGAATTTCTCAATCTGTGTTCTAACATGAAAATCTTCAGTTGCATTATCATAATTAGTTTAAACTAAATCTAAATAGTCATAATCTAATCTTTTTACTCATATTGCTTAGAGTGATTTGCATTACAAAATTGTGATACACATGGCAGAATTTGAATAGTTCAGTTAGATATTTCAGGACACAATGTAAAAGCCATCAAATTGAGTTATATGGAGTTTCACGACATTTTAAAATACTAGTTATTCAAAAGATTATAAATATAAGAAGGATTCTTGTGTCTACTGTGTTTTAATGCTTCACACCAATATCGTGGAGTATAGATATATGATGAAGATTTGCTCCACAAGGTCAAACATAAATATTATAAAACAACATGCATGCTTTGTTAAATCTACTCAGGCTCACATACAGAAGAGAAAAAAAACATGCATGGATTTCAAATCTAAGGTGCATTATTACTAGAAAATTAAGGGACATCAGTACAAAACTCCAGTTATAACCAGATATATGTATATATATATATATATAGCAACAAATGACCAACAAGAAAAATTACAGATTTGCATTCTGTAGGATGTATCACAATTAAACTTACCCTAAGAGCAATTGCCAAGTGAGAATGTGTGGACTCCAAATGCTGCTGAGTGGCATTTATATGATTAATGAGCCCTTTCTGAAATGTGGCATCAATTTGATCAAACATAGATTTGCATGACATCTCAAATGCAGGAATAATTGCAGCTTCTAAGCTAGATCTTAGTGCATCCTGCAAGTACATTTTACAAACATTTCAGTAGCAGCAAAGAAGCACCGTAACCTATTGCTTCTGTAAAACACTGAGAACTAATAAAGAAGTAAAAATAAATTCCATAGATGAACATGAAACACATCATCATTCACACAAGCAACAGGAAAACCAAAATATCCCCAGGCTATTCAAGTCAAAAAAAATATGAGAATAAAACTGACACAAAAAGGT
Source organism: Omphalea diandra (assembly GCA_949677035.1). Lineage (NCBI taxonomy): Eukaryota > Viridiplantae > Streptophyta > Magnoliopsida > Malpighiales > Euphorbiaceae > Omphalea > Omphalea diandra. The sequence continues at coordinate 21,644 of CATIWR010004416.1, read as the reverse complement.
CCTTTAAGATCCTAAAGAAAAAAAAAATTTGCAGCTTCCAAACTAGATCTCAGTGCATCCTGCAAGTACAAATTGCAGCATTTCTCAGTAGCAGCAGAGTAGTACTCTACTCTAGCCTATTGCTCATGGAAAAATATTAAGAACTAAGAATAAATAAATTCCATAGAAGCACATGAGTTACATCATTATTCATATCAGCAACAGAAAAACCAAGGAAACAAAAGTCTGACAGTAAATAAATGAAACTAACACAAAAAGGGTCCTTTAATATTCTAAATGGAAAGAAGAAGAAAAAGAAGAAAGACTCAATATTCAACTAGTAAAGAAAAAGGTTCATGCCAGTTAAAAATATTGTTAAAAGAACTGCTTCACAGTTAACTTCAAATAACCTGAAGAGCTTGCTTGCCAGAAGTTTGAAACTGTGATTGAATTTGCCTGGTTACTGCTCCTTCAAGTTTCGAGCTAACTGACTTCTCTAGTTGATTGACTGCCTTCTCCCCCACCCCTTTCTGCAAATACACATAAACAAACCTCATTCAGCCAAGCCTACTAAGTAGAATGGGCTTCAAACCACACAGGGAACTAATAGAAGAGAGAAAAAAAAAAAAAAAAAAAAATGGAAAAACAAAAAACAAGTCTTATTCAGGGAGAAAAATATTATGCACTCCATAAACAATTGCATTCTAATGGGCCATGGGAATCATATGGTTATTTGTTATTTCAATACTAGTTGAATACCTGTGTGCTGCAGTGGGAAAAAAAAATATTACATAATAATTAACATACAAAAAAACTCTCAAACTGTAATTACACTGATAATTTAATCTTGTCCTTGAAAAATGAAATAATGATAAAGTTCAAAAATTAGAATTGCTATCTATTAACACATCTACTAAATAGATATTATATATGTCTATACACATAATTCTACAAGGTATTTCCACCCATTTCAATAATAAAAAGTCATTTATTTGATTTTTCTATTTTTATTGGTAATACTTCATAATTTCCATAAAAATTTATATTCAAAATATATTATATAAATTTTATTTTATTGAATTTACGTGATAAATCCAGTAAAAAAAAACTTATCTATATATTGAGGTTGTTTTACTACAATTGTAGAAGCTGCCTAAATAACAGTGGGCTTGAACATTGTAAGTTACATTGAGGATGGATCTTTCTGCGGCCCAATATTTTAATTGTGAAGAGTAACCCTCAATTTTCATATATTAACGAATTTACCACCGTTCAATACTACTGTACCAAATGTTGTTTCCCTTTTATAGTATTTATATGAATGTAATTGATGGGTCAAGTCGACCATATAGGGCAAAGCAATTATTGGGACACAGTATCGTGGCATGTAGCGTAAACCTAAAAGAATTGAAGAAGCCCGTTCAAGAACAAGATAATGCCATTGGAAGGATGACAGAGCAAATGATAGCAAAGATCAATTTGTGGTTCTGGCTAATGAATATAGTAAAATATGGAGTATTTTAAGTCAAAAAGACACATAAAAGATGGAGTACTTTGATTCAAAGGGTTATAAAGAACAAAATTGAGTCTTATGATTCAATCAGACAACAAAACAAGACCAGATTGTTACTAAGTGAAAAGCTTCGACATTTTACCTGGAATGACTCTGTTATAGCTGATGATATGCTTTTCTCCAGAATAGGCGTAATTGCACGGGCCACAGCAGGTCCAATTGCAGCTATCTCCTTCTTAAAAGTTTTCTCTAAAGTACTTGGCAAATCCTTGTTTACACAAATTGTGATCAAATTAGTTAACTGCTGTGTCTGCTCTCGCTCTAGCTTCTCATGTTTTGTGTTTTCTTCTTGGAAACGAGCCCATAGGGTATCGGTATTAGCCTTAACAACTTTCTCCATACTCCGACCCAAGGATACTTCTAATCTTTTACCTTCTTTGGAAATGGGAACAGAGATCATCATATTCATCTGCTTCTGCATATCTTTATGCATGCTAAGCAACTATCAGATTAAAAAAAAAAAAAAATTTAGTCCTTATTTTTCAGTTAAGGCATACATGTCTACAAAAGCAACCTATAAGCTTAATATTTCATATGCAGAAAATACAAGGAGAGCTTTAATCATGGCATTCTTATATTAGCACGCAATTCCTGCATTAATTTAAAAATTTCACCCCAAATTCTTGAATTAACTTGGTGAGAAAAATGGAGATGCCTAATATCACAGTATATCCAATGTCACTACACGTCGACCTTCTAATGCAACCATCAACATTTATCCCAGAATGATTCACTGTTGTTACCACCTCTAAGAACCTATTTCATTTTCTCTTAATGCCATAACTAGCCAATGCCGTCATCTCCCCCAACCACACAAAGGGAGAAAGAGGGAAAGGTTTCAATAGAAGCTTATGACCAATTTTCAGCACAAAATATATTACATCTTCTCAAGACCAGGACATACCGGAAGTTATATGGCAAGCAAAAATCTTCAACAATAAACCATAGCAGAGAAGAAAGATCTCGGAAGCAAACTAATGTTGGAGAATATTGCAAGAACTCAACAAAATATATCCACACAATTGCAAAAACACATATATAAGACAATTCAATTTAAAAACTTCAATCACCTGATCTAGCATATCCTGCATTGCTGATAACTGAGATTGAGCAGCATCACTCGATTGGCCACCAGAACTGCAAGCAGGTTCATTGGAAGAATCTGTGGAATTGAAAGGGCTTGGGGAAGGGGAAGATGGGCCAGACAATTGAGAACTTTTTCCCTTCTGTTTTCTTCCTTTTGTAGTTGGGGCCAGGGACTGTGCGACTGCCATGGGAGTTTCCGATTCTCCAATCTTTGCTGGTGTATCGTTTCTCATATCCTGTTCTTTATCTTCACCACTATTAAGAGGTCTATCTGGTACCTCAGTGACACCACCTTGCCCAGCCTGCTGAAGTCTCCCACCACCATAAGCTTCCACATAACAATCTCTGGCCATCTGAATACTGAGATCTGAGGCCTGAGAATAGAATGATTTTTCCTTCTTCTCTGGGGCAATGACAGGCGATTCTCTTGGCATGTCAAATTCACTACTTTGATCGGTTCCTGTCTCTCCAACAACTTTAACCTCTACCTCAATATTTTCCATATCATTGTTCACAACCACCTCCTGGACTTTTGCCTCTACCAAATTTATGCCCTGACTAATTTGAGAATTATCAGATGATGACACAGCCCTAGACAATATCTCAGAGGGAGTTATGAGATGGGTTGGGTGTTTAAACATTACAGGTGGCTCAGAAACCACCGATATGTCATTTTGTGCAAGTGTTTTCTCACCTTTCCTCAAATTGTCACCTGAGGAAGGGGTATCAGCTATGTTATCTTTTGCAGTGTCCATTCTGTGCTCAACCAAATAATCTAGAACAGGCTGATCAATTACATGATCATTGAGTTGCATACTAGGATCACTGCTACTTGCTGGGCCTTGGAAACCTGACAATTTTCGAGATAACTGTGGACTCAAAGGAACAGGAGGAGACATGGTGTTGATATTCTCAATACTCCTATGTGATGGCAAAGCACTAGCCTTAGTTTCTACACCTGAAGCAGCAATATCTGGTAAGCTAGAGACCTCAGAAGAAGCCAAGCTTTCATTATAACTTGCTGGGGGAGCACCTTCAGAAATGCTTAAAACCACAGGTGCTACAGGAGTTCCTTTACCTACGGGAACCTCAGTTGGTTTGCTTCCTTGAGATGATTCCACAAGATCAGAACCATCTGCATTGGCAGCATCAATAGCACGGGAAACATTGGATTCTGTTTTCTCCAACTCCGTGTTCTCCAGAGGTGGTGGTAGGCACTGTGACAAATCCAATGCATACTGCTGAATAGCCTGCGTTTGAACACAGTAAACCTGAACAATGTGTTCTCCATTTGGTAAACTATCACTAGTTCCAGTAAGACTCAAAATAGGCATTGTCACTGTAAACTCAGCTATGTAATCCATGTGGGTTGCAGCTGGATGAGGTCCATATTCTATATGTATTGCATAAATAGCATTTTTCTTGGCATTTGCCAACAAAAACAAGCCAGCACGGGGCAATGCTACAACTTGATTGAAGAATGCCTCCTCAACAATAGATTCAGCAGAACTTTTTAATGTCAAAGTCTGACTACACTGCCATGATTCAGCATCACTGGGCAACAGCCAGCCCTCCTCACTTGCTGAGGCCCAAATCTTTACTTCCTGGTTTAGCAGGCCCTGTAAAGAAGACATTTAACTAAGGTTTAATTCAAAGTGCATGAAGAAAACTAACATGAGAATGCAAATACTAAGCTACTATTGCCATCAGAACCCATTACTAGATCATTTGAACAATCAGAAGGTAAAAACTATCTAGTTGCATGACAATCTATTCTCTGGACATCAAACAAGTTAAGCATGACTGTGCAGATCTTTCATTGAAAGGAAAAAATAGGGTCTACCCCAGTGATAAGAACAATGTGATCAGGACGGTGAGGAGCAGTCAAGAATGCCACAGAATTTACAGGGTTACCATCATGTGGCCTCAATATTGCTAGTGGCACTGCCTTACGATCTTCCCAAATCTTGACCTGCAGAAGAGAATAATCATTGACAAGCATTAAAAAAAAGGAAACTAAAGGATTAAACTACCCATCCAGTGCACATATTGACCAGAACCTAGGCTGGCAAAGATAATCTAAAATGCGAACCTAGACATGCAATTACTCATAGCACTATCTCGGCTACAGGAACAAATCTGGCAATGGTATTTCTCTCTCTCTTTTGTTGGGAGGAGGGGTAAGGGGGAAAAGGAGATCAGTTGCTTACTGAAGAATAGATGATCTTTAATAATAATAAAAAGGACATGCTACAAGACCACAAAGCAAACAACATGAGAAGGGCAAACAAACCGTGCCATCTGCAGAAGCTGAAGCTAAACGGGTGGTCATCCATTGACACATTGACAACTCAGTTACTTCACCATCATGTTTGCCAGCAAGCTGGACCCCATCAATTAATTTATCAATGGGGCAATTAAGAGGTTTCTCTGCTGAAAAGCTTTCTCCTTTTCCAACTTTAATAGAATCAATTTTTAGAATAAGATTTCCAATTGCGACCATCAAAATTTCCTGTAACGGATTTGGTCCATAAAAAGATTATGTAAAACTAACAGCCATAAACTCAAACAATCAAGAAGTGGAGAAAAATTAAAATAGAACAGTATCAAGAAATGGTCCTAGAATAACTTATTCATAATGTGAAGAATGCAATCCATTATTACTTGTTTGTGAGGATGCCAACACACTCGTGGATGGACTGATTCTCCATCTACTATTATCTGAAGGGCAAGAACAATCTTTTCAAAAATTTGAGACTTTTCTTCCTCATCTGGTCCCTCATTGATTTTCCGTATGAAGACCCGTCCATCAATGCATGTGCTGCAGGAACAAAAGTTAGCACATTTCACTTATTTTAAGCATGTCATGTTTAACACAATAAAAAAGTTACCTGGCCAGGAGGTGGAGATCTTCCGCAAAAAACACCATATCTGTTACTTTCTACATAAGAAAAAAAGGAAAGTGCATGACAATGAGTTAGAGAGAGAGACCCAGCAGTTTGAATCTTGTGTGCTGTATCTTGTATTTATAATATTACCAAAAACTTAAACATGTTTCAAGGGAAGGATAGTTACGACAATATGATGCAGCAGTCAAATATGAAATCGATAATGACCCAGACAAAAAGGAAATTTGTTCTATGGCCAGGCAAAATACACAAAATTTAGCCAGTTGCGTCACCCCTTGAAAGACAAGAAATTCAATCAAACATAGCAGTGAAATCAAGGAGGTATACTCTGATAAGCCATCCAACAACAGCATACACCAAGAATATGATTGGTATAACGCTAAATCAAAATTCCAACATATGCAGTAGCAACTTAATCTCTCCAGAGTCTGGAGTTCAAGTGCCAGACTAAATATATGACATGCAAACCGTATAAAATAATTTAAACGACAAACCTCTGTATGTTAAGTCTCCGGCATACTAGGTCAGGAAAAAACAATAACAACAGGATTCTCTTCTCCCATAACAATCTCCCTTTAATAAATGAGATGATGAAGCAACTAGTCAGAATAAAAGAACAGCCAAAATAGAATTTCATCGTATGTGGCGGTAACCTATCTCTCTTCTGAAAGCATATTAAGCAATGCACAACTCATTGACAATGTATAAGAACTAGATATGAACTTTGAAAAAAAAAAAAAAACTAGCAGAGGATGATGAGTGATATGATCAGCAAGATTAGGCAGTGCCAAAATAACAGGTGGAACATGTGATTGGAAATGCAATTGCCAGATGCCAGGGAGATATTCGTATGTTATTTGGAATGATCAATGTGAGATAATCGATACAAATCTTTCTGTGAGATACATAGCATGCTTATATTAGAACAGTGAAATTAGTTACGTAGAGGTAAATTGCAGCCATTACAAATAACCAATCCAATTGTTGCAACTTAATATTGTTCAGATTCTTTTTCTTGCTCCAGGAAAATTTGATTTGACAACGGTTAAAGGCACAAACTTTCATATCATTGTTGAAAGTTCTTTTCTTGCTACATCAAAATTTCAATAGAGATGAGTTAAAGGGACATATAATCATGGAAATGAACTGAATAATCGTTTTATGCATGAAAATTGAAAATTTTAAATAGTTTTAGCTAAAGAAAACACAAGATAGTAGTAGGTGAATAATTTACAAGAATAAATGACTAACTTGGTTATGACCGCGAAGCAAGGATCTCAAGGCAGTATTGATATTGAGGATACGAATAGCTCCAGGCTTGAGTCCATAGCAAATATAATTTCTATTAACAGCAATCTGGCGGCCAAGTACAAGGCCAGGATCGGAAATGTACTTCGTGATGGGAGTGACTTCAAGTTGTGGCTGCACCTCGCCTTGCATTCTGACATCAATATCGTAGAGAACATGGCTGCCAATCAAATGGCGGCCTTTGGGGAGCTTGGTGCTGAGCATCCTGATAGGGGCTGGGCTGGGCTGCTGCTGATGAGTTGGGGATGCCAAGCTGACCGGTGGGGCAGAAGGGATGGGAGCACTGAAGTTGGAGAGAGGTGAGGACGAAGATGGGCAAGCGAAGGGCATGGTGAGATTGGTGGAATGGGGAGGTTGCTGCTGCTGGTTATGGTTAGTGAGGATGTCCATCAAGACACCACCTGGGTTAGGGTTATTAGGGGGAAATGGAGGAGGAGGAGCAGAAGCAGCAGTAGAAGGAGGAAAAGAAGAAATGGGTTGTTGAGGTCTATTGAGATGGTGGATATTAGGAGTGAGGAAGTGATTGTGAGGCTGTTGCTGTTGGTGAAGTTGAGGAGGAGGTGGAGGTGGATAAGAAGAGAGGTAGTGAGGATAATGATAAGGGTGGTAAGGGCCACTAGGAGGAGGATAAGAAGAAGAAGGAGTCAAATAAGGAGGAGAAGAGGAAGGAAGAGAAGAAGGGAGAGGGAAAGGAGAAGCAGTGAGATTGCCAGCGGCAGGAGAAGGATGAGTCGGAGATGAGTTTGAGTTGCTAGGACTCAAAGGAGGCGGCTGTTGCTGCTGCTGTGGTAGTGTTGGAGATGGTGATGGTTGCATCATATTCATGTTCAAATTCATATTATTCACAGGGCTTGAAGATGGCTTGAACAGCTTATTCATATCAAAACCACCACCTCCTCCTCCTCCTTGATTTGGAGGATTACCAGATGAAGCCATTCTTGTTTTTATAATTAAATACTGACGACGACGACGACGAGATGATCTACTAGTTAAGATTGATTATTGATTTATCAACAAAGAAAGAGAGAGACTTTGAAGCTTACGCATAAGACGAACAAGAAGAAGAAAAAGAAATGATGGATGGATCTGCTGATTCCAGTGTCAGATCAGACAAGAAATGGGGATTTGGATTGATTTTCCTTCAAATTCAATTGAATCACCACACTCCCAGCATCTCTTCTATCTCAACCCAAAGTGCAAGGGGCGACTGAAACAACTCAACAAACCTTTTTCTGTTCGATCAACAAAAGGACAGACAGAAAAAGAAAGAGAGCGAGAGAGAGAGAGAGAGACGAAGCTGGCGGAGAGTAGTAGTGGAAATTTTAACCTTTTTTTGTTTTAATTTGATTTCTACTGCAACTAATGGTTTTATTTATTTATTTAATTATTATTATACTAGTAATTGTTTATGTCATCGTCTTGTGTTTATGTCACCTCCAGAGGTAGACATGCATCGCTACTCCCAACTGTAGCTGTTATACACGTACCCGAAGTTTGCATCTTTTACGCTTGTTTGTGCCATTGTGGGTTATACCATTTCAGCTTTGATCCATCTCCGATAACATTTCAATTTCCCTATTCCTGCTGCCCTGCTTTGTTCCAAGAAACTTAAACCCACAAAGATAAAGATTCATACTTTCTCTGGTAATGGTAAAGATAGCAGCACATTCCAATGATCTCCTGTTTTCTTTTCAAATCTTCGATTCATTGCCTGCCAAATGCCACCCAACATTAACTTAACCAGTATCTAGAACATCTTTATGCACATTCACATACTTATCAGCACAACAGTGCCTGTTTCAAGTAATCCACTGACTTCATCCATCAAATTTTGTAAATTTTAAAATGGTTTAAGTAGGCCTGAATGTTACAATAGGCGATCAAGTTCAAGAGGAAAGCAAGTGTCGTTTACAGATTTTATCCATAATTCACAACCCCTTCACCAGACAAACATACTCAACTAAGCTCCCCCAACAATTTTTTTTTTACATCATCAATCATAAAAGTGTGAAAAAAGAGACTTTCTGGGTTTTACAATTCAGAGTTTCCTCCAACGGCTGTAGAATAGCAAGAAACTAGTACAATCCAGCAAAAGAAAGGGGTATAAAGAGGGAAAGGAAACTAAAGCATCTGATGAATTTACAATCAACAGACATTACATCAAGGTGGATTATACATTTCAAACATGCCCCTGAATCCGCACATATCAAAAACAAGTTACAATATTCAGGCCCAAAAGATAGAAATAAGTACAAACTGGTTCCACTCAGTATAGCAAATGAGTTTGCCTCCAGCTTGAGAAGAAAGGCCCTGGAATTCGACCACATCCAACTTTCATTCCATATGACTGCAGACAATCCCCAACACGATCCACAAATCTCATCTGACAATATTACAAGTAGGGTACGCATGTGCAGCATGCCTCTACATACATCCCGCTCAGGCTTCGAAGCAAATTGATGGAATAAGTTATACATGAAAATTTGGATACCATTAACTAACAATTTGTTCATTGGAAATCCTCTAAAATTGATTTCCATTGGCACTAACCAATTTTACTTGCATCTTTTCACAGGAACAGAAGTTGGGAACAATTGAGTCAATACGAAGATCAATAAGCAAGTGCAATAAATTAATCCCTTTGAACAACCTCACGTACCTAATTTTCATGGCAGTAACCAAAATTATTACCTCTTTTCATGAGAAGAACATCACAAAGAGCAATTAACCATCATCAACAAATTGAGGTGATACGTGAGACGACAATGTGAAAGAAAGAAAGAAAAATACCTTATTTTGATACATAAAAAACGGCATCTTGAATCTTCTTCTTATATATTGTTGCAGCCATTTTGTAAGTGCCTGCAGAGAGATGATTTAAACGACAAAAGTTGATCCAGAACATGCTCCAAAAGACATATACGAAGCCATGTTTTGCCCTATTAGGATGTGTAATAAGGAGCGAAAAGCATGTACAATAATGTATTTTTACAACTTTATCTCCAACTTCAAAACCTAAGAAGCCCATAAACCAAAATCCTCTGCTGTATCTTCAACTTTATCTTCAACTTCAAATCTGTAGACTTGAGTGTGCAGAGAGTGAAAACGAAATGCTTCTCCAAACGTGTGTACAGGTACACGTACACCACCAAAAGGCCTCACTTTCGTCAGCCATATCCTACTCTCGTCCGCTCCCATTGAAACATACTGACTGTGTCCTTCACCACCAAACACTGAATTACTGGAAACTTGCCATCACTTGCTCAATATCGAAAGTGCACAGCTATGGAACGGTGGATTACGAGAGAAGACCGATGATGAAATGGAACGCAATCTACAGGAGAATATCTTTAATGGAAGACCCTGAATTAGGGGCTGCTACCATTTTGGATCAGACGGAGAAAAACGGCAAGAAGCTCAGTAAATGGGAGCTTTCTAGGGTTATCAAGGAATTGAGAAAGTTCAAGCGCCATAAACAAGCTCTCCAGGTATGTCCCCAACTAAACAAGTAATTAGTTAGTTTTGTAAATGAAATTAACTACTGCTGATATAATTGGATCTATTTGATTTGGAAAATACTGTGCAACCTATGAGCAGGTTTATGATTGGATGAAAAATAGAGAAGAGAGGTTTCCAGTGTCTGCCAGTGGTGCTGCAATTCAACTAGACCTTATTGCCAAAGTGCATGGAATTTCTGCTGCTGAAGATTTTTTTATGAGACTTGCCGCTAATATGAAAGACAGTAGGGTATATGGGGCTTTGCTAAACGCTTATGCTAGAGCTAGAATGAGAGAAAAAGCGGAATCTTTGATCGATAGCATGAGAAATAAAGGTTATACCACACATGCTCTTCCATTCAATGTCATTATGACTCTATACATGAACCTCAAGGAGTATGATAAAGTTGACATGATAGCTTCGGAAATGATGGAGAAAAGCATACGACTTGATATCTATTCCTATAATATTTGGCTATCATCGTGTGGTTCCCAAGGATCTGTAGAAAGGATGGAAGAGGTGTTTGAGCAAATGAAAAAGGATAAAAGCATTACCCCCAATTGGTCAACATTTAGCACAATGGCTACAATGTATATTAAGATGGGGCAGTTAGACAAGGCTGAAGATTGCCTAATGAGGCTTGAAAGCAGAATCACAGGTAGGGATCGGATACCTTATCACTATCTCCTTAGCCTATATGGTAATGTTGGCAATAAAGAAGAGGTTTATCGTGTGTGGAACATTTACAAATCCATTTTTCCCAGTATTCCGAATTTGGGATACCATGCTGTTATCTCATCTCTGATTCGAATGGATGACATTGAAGGGGCTGAAAAGATTTTTGAGGAATGGCTGCTAATTAAGACATCGTTTGACCCTAGAATTGGAAATCTCCTCATGGGTTGGTATGTTAAAGAGGGAGATTTGGAGAAGGCTGAAAGTTTATTTGACCAAATGGTAGAATTGGGAGGCAAGCCAAATTCAAACTCATGGGAGGTTCTTGCAGATGGGAATATCAAAGAGAAGAGAATTTCTGAAGCTTTGTCTTGCTTTAAGGAAGCTTTTCTTGCTGACGGATCAAGGAGTTGGAAACCAAAGCCTGTAACTGTATCATCCTTCTTTAAGCTGTGTGAGAAGGAAGCTGACATGGCAAGTAAGGAAGTCTTAGAAGATTTGTTGAGGCAGTCAGGATACCTTCAAAACGAAACTTATGCATCACTTGTGGGATTGTCTACCTCCGGCAATGAAACTGTCAAGTGAGAAAGATGGAACTCCTGATAAAGACAGACATGCATAACTACTCCCAGCTGTAGCTGTCATAGACGCATCCCAAGTTTGCATCTTTTTCATTTAGTTTGTGCCATTGTGGTTTATGCCATTTCAACTTTAATCAATCTTAAGATGATATGACATTAATTTCCGTGTCCTTGCTGCCCTTCTCTGTTCAAAGGAACTTGAACCAGCAAGATCAATATTCAGACTTTCTTTGGTGTAGCACATTCCAATGGTCTCCTGTGTTTTGAATCCTTGATTCATTGCCTGCCAAATGCCACCCAACATTTACTCATATTTACAACAGCTTTATATATTTTCACATGCTAGCCAGCATAGCGGCGTAAATTTCATGCAAGCAAATATTCTAACGCAGATTTACATTCCGTAATTATCAGCTTTATGTGCACTCGCATACTAAACAACATAGTGGGGTAAATTTCACGCAAACAACTTCAACCATCAAATTTTGTAAATTTTAAAATGGTTTCAAGTAGCTATAAGAGTGAAATTTTATCAACCCTGAATGGTACAATAGATGATTAAGCTCAAGAGGAAAGCAAGTGTTGTTTACAGATTTCATCAATAATTCATATATCATTCCACCAGACATACGCTCAATTAAGCTCCCCAACAATTCTTTTTTACATCATCAAACATTACCACAAAACAAGTAAAAAAAATTAAAGACTTTCTGCATTTCACAATTCAGAGTTTCCTTCAACACTGCAGAACAACAAGAAACTAATATAATCCAGTAAAAGAAAAAAGGTGGATGGAGAGGAAACTAGAGCATCCCGTTGAATTTACAATCAATAGACATGACATCAAGATAGATCATACATTTAACACTTGCCCCCCCGAATCCGCACATATTAATAACAAGCCACAATATTCAGGCCCAAAAGATAAAAATAAGTATAGGTGGTTCCATTCAGTGTAGCAAATGAGTTTAAATTTCAACTGCAGCAGCCTCCAGCTTGAGAAGAAGAGCCATCTCTGCCTCCAGATGGCCCTGGAATGCCACCATATCCAACTTTTATTCCATATGACTGCAGACAAGTAACACTGAGATCAGCAACACCATCCACAACCATCACCTGACAGTATTACAACAAGAGTGCGCATGTGCAGCATGCCTCCACATACTTACTGATCATTCTTCAAACTTTAAATAAGCAAATTGGGCCAAATGCATAACTCACTCCATAAATTATTTATGATTAGTCACTTTGACACCTCGCCTTCAATTTTGACCAATTTAGTACTAGACCTTTTATTTTTAATCTATTAAACCATTGAAGTTTAATTTATGACCAATTAGATACAAATTGCTGATATCATCAAAGTGTGTAAATAGCACGTTACCACAACAATGAATCTCACTAACTCATATTTTAATTGACTATAACACCTTTATTCTGTTTTAAAATTAAATTAAAAAAGTAAAAAAGCATGCACGATGAATCAAGGATTTTCATCCTAAATCTTCTACCTTGCACACATTAAACACACAGAGACAGTTTTCCCACTCCAATACATTCTCTATTTACCTCCAATAAATGCTCTCTCTCTCTCTCTCTCTCTCTCCTAAAACCGCTGTGCTATCCCTTCGAAAGAAAATCCAAAACCCATAATAGAGTTCAAGTTCCAATTTCAGTTTCTAGATTACTGGTGGTCAGAGTGGTGATGGCCATAAAATTGCACCAGCGACAACAGGGAAGGAAAGCAAGATCACACCAACTGCAGAGGAACAGCTACCAGTCCAAGCCAAAATGAGATCTAGCCACCTTTGCAATCAGCTTCTTTTAATTCCTTAAATATGTCATTCTTGTATGTTTATCCCTCCTTTGAATTCCTTCTTTTTATCTGTGTGAGAATAAAAGATCGGCTTTAAAGGCTAGGGTTTTGAGCATCCATTTCTATTGGGGAAACTCTTTCTCCGTTCCTTTGTTTTTTTAGCAAGTTCTTAATGGGAAAAAGACTGGGAATGTTGTTTAGGTTGGTTTGTAGTTGTCGTTTTGGTTGTTTAGCTGGTTTGTTGGTTTGGAAGGGATGAGATGGTTTCGGGTTGCCAGGTTGTTGGTTCTTTGGTTTGTTGCCGTTTCATTCTTTGTTTCAGATATTTGGATGTTTATGTTTGCTAAATTTATTTGTCGGTTTAGTATTAACACATGAATTTAACAGATTTTTCATTGTTAAATTCATTTGTTAACCACCAGATTTTTCAGTGTATCCTGGAATTCATTTGTTAAAATAACCACCTGTAAACCCAAGATTGTTTTTCTTGAAATATCTTGGAAAGCATTTTCTTGGTACAGTGATAGGGTGGTGAGAGGGAGGTTGTTCTTGCTGCACTGCTCTTACTGGTATTTTTGCCCAGATGTTCTTGCTGTGTTCTTTCTTATTTTTGCTTGAACATATTATAAAATATAAGGTTATTTTGGTCTAGCTAAATGGAAAAAAAAAATTGGGAATAAATGCATGAAATTCATGCTTTCTTTATTTGTCATATGAGTGTTCAATGGATTAAAAATAAAGCTTAAGAGTTAAATTTATCAAAATTGAAGGTGAAGTATCAAAGTTACCAATTGTGAATAGTTCAGGGGACAAATTTTGCATTTGACCAAGCAAGTTGTTCTAATAAATTGCAAACGGATTGAGCTCATGAAAATTTTGGATAGCATTAACTAACAGACATTGTTAATTTGAAAACCTATAAAAGTTTCACATGCATCTTTTCACAGGAAACAGTAATATAATAAGTTGAGAACAACTAAGCCAAGATGAATATCAACAAACAAAGGCAATAAATTAATCAATTTGAACAACCTGAAGTACCTAATTTCATGGCAGTAACCAAAACTATTTGGATCTTTTCATGAGAAGAACATCATAAACAGCAATATTGCGAGCAATCAAAAACAATATAGCTTCTTCCCTCCACCCACTTGTTTTATTATTATTATTATGATTTATTTATTTATTTATTTTTTTTGTTGTTTGGGGGGGGTTGGGCAAAGATCTAGAAATTGAATGTGTACCAGTAAGGGAGAACCGTAATGGAAATTCATATAATCAGCATCCAGAGACCAGCCAAATAGACAACACACTTTCATAAAAGACAAATGCTAAAACAAACTAAGATGATAAGTGAGATGACCATGTAAAAGAAAGAAAAATACCTCATTTGATACGTCAAAAACACCATCTTGAATCTTCTTATATATTGTTGCAGCTGTTTTTATAAATGCCTGCACAGAGACTATCACTATTAGAAAAACTACAAGATGATTTTTCTTTTAAAGAAAAATGAAGGAAAAATTTTTGTTCCAGAACATGCTCCAAGAAACATATATAAAAAAAAAAACCATGTTTCTTCACCTCCTCAACATTCTGAGCAGTTTTTGCTGAGGCCTCCATGAATATCAAACCATGCTCCTTGGCGAACTGTTCCCCTTCCTCAGTGCTCACAGCCCTTCTATGAGCAAGATCACACTTGTTACCAATGAGCATAATTGTCATGTTTGCATTTGCATGCTGCCTGGCATCCTCAAGCCAGCTAGCCAAGTGATTGAAAGTTTCCCTTCTGTAAAATAAAACAAGCAGACATTAATACTATGTAAATCACAATATTGATAGCAGGTTTTCCTAGTGGCATATAATATAGTTTTGAAGTCAATAGCAAAGGCTTGCCTTCAATTAGACAGAGCAGCAGACCTACACTATCTCATGACGTTAGAATGAAGAACTAGATCCTATGACTGGAGTACCTTAGGCAAGGACTGAAGAAGCAAGTGAAAAACTTTGATGTTTAAAGAGAATCTAGATATTAGTTAGTTTAATCAAGTCGCAAAAGCATCATGTAGCATAATTCTCGCATAACCAAAAAAGCCCTAATCACGACTTGAATCCATACAGAATCATAGATCTAATTCAATAAAGTTGGTAAAAGTACCTGGTGATATCATAGACAAGCAAAGCACCAGCAGCCCCTCTATAATAGGACCTGGTGATGGATCTGAAGGACTCTTGACCTGCCTGGAAGCATAAAATTAGGAAATTGAAAAAAAAAATCACATCTTTAGATTGATTCGAGGCATAAATGGAAAGATAAAGGTATGTGTGTGTATATATATATATATATATATATATAGAGAGAGAGAGAGAGAGAGAGAGAGAGAAAAACCGTGTCCCAAATTTGGAGCTTGATGGGTTTGTTGTCGATGGTGATCATGCGAGCTCCAAATTCAACACCTATGGTGAGGTCGTGAACAGGCTGGAACCTCTTGTCCGTAAACTGAAGCAGAAGACATGATTTTCCAACCCCTACAAAATACCCATATAGAGTTTATATAGATTGGATCAACCAGAAATAACAAGGTAAGAGGATTGGAAGATTACCAGTATCCCCGATGATGATGTACTTGAAGAGGTATGCGTATGACATCTTTTTTTTTTTTTTAATCAGATCTCTCTTCTCTTCAGAAGAACAATAAGAAAACCAAAGATTGGAATTGGGTTTGTATGAATATAGGCGTGCGTACGTATAGAAATAGATCAACCCAAAGGAAAAGAAAGGAAAACAGAAAAACTGAACAAATCTTTTTTTTTTTTTTCTAATTTAAATAATGGAAATTGGGAATTTAGGAATATATGTTATGTTATGTTACAGACAGCGAAGCAAATACGTCTTCGTATTCGTATGTATAACTACCAACGTGTAGTCCTCGCTATCATTTCCTCTTTTTTAGGGTTTTTTTTTTATTATACGATGTTATTTGATAATTCAATTTAATATTTAAAATTAAAATTTTAAATATTTATTTTGTAAATTTATTTAATAATTTTATTTATCTATTTTTAAAAAAGTTCAATAATGTTTGATAAAACTGAATTTCTAGTTCAATAGCACAAACCATGGGACCGTTACTTCTCCCAAATCTTTGCTCTGTCTCTTCCTACAACTCTTTAGCACTCAAAGCATAGATAAAAGCTTCAACCAATTCCTTGGATATAGTGTTAAGTGTCCAAAAAATTACCTTACAATCAAGCCTCACCCACTGTTCATAATCGTCTAAATCCTCACTAGGCTCAGGGCAATTACCATTAATGAAACCAAGCTTCGTTTTAGCAATTAAAGCTATTCTCATGGACCTAATCCATGAGAGATAACAGTTAAAAGAGAAGTTGCGAGTATTAGGGGTGAACATTCGGTCGGTTCAGTTCGATTTTTTATCAAATTTTAATAAATTAAATTTTTTATATTTATAACCGAACCGAATCAAAATTTTTTAAAAATCAAATTAACCAAACTGATTAAATCGAAATTTATGTGTCTATAAATCGAACTGAACCGATCTTATAAAAATTTAGTTCGGTTTAGTTTGTTTCAATTAAATTACATATATTTTAAATATAGTTCGATTCAAATTGGTTTGATTTATTTATTACTTTGGTTAATTCGATTTTTTCAGTTTTTTATCTAAAAAACCGAACCAAAAACTGAATTTTTTTAAAATTATAACCGAACAAACTGATTTTATTAAAAGATCAAATTAAACTGAACTGAACTAGCTCAGTTCGGCCAATGTTTTCGGCTCGGTTCAATTTTTGCTCACCCCTAGGGAGTATCATACCCGGATGATCAGACCCGTAGAGATGTATAGGATCGCGCTTGATACTCTGCATTCCTTCTTCTTTCGTATTTCTGACTTCATCCATGACTATCCTTTGTACACTACTTGAAACAACACTTCAAAGATTAATACCACAGATGAAGGCTCTAATACCATGAATCTAGCAGTCACATAAAGTTTTTAATTATATAATTGTTTGGTATGAATTGAAAATTAAGAACTGAATCTAATTAATCTATTTGATAATTATAATTATTGAATTAAGGAGAGTTGTTGAGTTATAAAGAATATATAGGTCATATTAATAAAAATATTTTAATATATATTAGCTGTAACTGATAATTTTAAGTTAAAAATTTTAATTTATTATTTTAAGAAAATTCTAACTGAATTAAATATTTTCAGTAATTGATAAATAATGTTATCAAATAAATTTTAAAAATTAAGTGTTTAAAATATTAATTTTAAATATTGAATTATATTATCAAACAGTCCTAATTTAAAACTATTACTTAATACATTTAGACAATAAAATTAAAATATTTTTATTAATATGACTTATATACCTTAATAAATCAATAAACTCCCCTTTTAAAAAAAATTTCATTTAATATATATTCAATAATTATAATCATCAAATAGATTAATTAGATTCAACTATTAATTTTCAGTTCATATCAAACAACCATACGATTAAAAATTTACAGCATTTAAATCATTTAATATTAAAAATTTATCTCTTAAATTTTCAATATTTAATTTTCAATTTTACCAAAGACTACCTAACTTTGTGAGCTCTCTATAAGATTTATTTTTCTTTATAAAACTCTTTTTTTTTTTTTTTAAGAATAACTCTATGGATAATTAGCATTTGCATCTTGACCTTGGATTTCACTTGTAATAATTCACATGATGAATCTTGCAAACAACTTGTTTATGCAATAATTTTTAATTATAGCAGTATATATTTCAATTGAAGTTGTAAAGCAAGACGTGTCGATTTATGGTAAATAACACAATAATAATAATAATAATAATAATAATAAATGCACAATGAAAAATACTAGTACAAGAGAGCAAGAATCAAACTATATCAATGGAATATGGATAGGGCACTGTCATATTCTCATCCATATTCAAAGATTGTAGGTATATTTATATTTATATCCATATTCATTTTGTAATAAATATTAAACTCATTTTCATACTATAAAATTTCGCTAATCTATAATACTCATCATCCAAATAATTATCAAAATATTATTAAAATACATATATAAATTAACACATGAAGTACATAATTATTATATTATAATTACATTAACTAAAATAATATATATTATATTCAAAGAGATCATATATTAAAAATTAAATATAAAAATATAAGAATACTAAAAGAAAATTTGAATAGTTTTAAAGTCTATCCAGTTCTCTAAATATAATACATTAGATACATCATAATTAATAAATTTAATTATATAATATCTAATATTGTGTATCTAACTTCATAAAAAATATTAATTGATATTATTTCTATTGGCTATATATATATATATATATTTGTGTGATCATATATTAAAAAATTAAATAAAAATATTAAAATATTAAAAGAAAAATGAAATAGTTTTAAAGTCTATCCAATTTTCTAAATATAATATATTAGATACATTATAATTAATAAATTCAATTATATAATCTCTAATGTTATGTATCTAACTTCATAAAAAATATTAGTTGATATTATTTCTATTGGCTATATATGTGTGAGCACGCGCACGCAGGCATACATGTGTGTATGGGTATAGATAGATATCGTATCATTTACCTATATTTATTATCCCATCAATTTGGATAGATACCATGGATAGATACAAATTGTCATCCTTAATTCAAATCTTTTAAAGTGCAAATAAATATTATGAGATGATGAAAAAAAAATGTATTATGATACAATAATAAAGGATAAAAGTCAACTCTATCCAAACTCAACACTATTTTTTTGAATATGAATTTATCCATATTTATTACCCAGCCAACTTAGACAAATTGTCATCCTTAAATATGGAGTTATTTACTTTCAAACTTTCAAAGTGTAAGTAAACATTTTGAGATGATTAAAAAAAAAAAAACTGTACTATGATATAATGATAGAGGATGAAAGTCAGTACATAATTGAAAAAGAGTAAAACTTAAATAAAAATAAGATCTAAAGTCATATATCTTTAGAGTTTTATATAGTCTCCAGATCATAATATGTTGGCTCTATGAATATTTGACAAGCTTTCTTTTTTCTTAGCTTTCAAGTAATAAGACCACTATAAATATCTCTTTTAAATAAGAAAAAAGGGTTTCATATCATTAAGATAACAATCATATTTTATTATTTCTGAACTTAAATTTAGCTTAATTTTATTATTTTTTTGTAATAATTTCTATCCTTACTTTTTGTTTTGAGATTAAGTTTATTGATTTTTTTAGGTGTTGTTTTACCTCTATTTTTATTACTAATTTCTATTTTCTATTTTTTGTTAATTTCTACCTTCAAAGCTCAAATCTTATTTCTATAAAAAATAAAATAAAATAAAGTCTTATCAAGTTTATGTTCTTTCTCTAAACTGTGTTGATTTCAAATTTTATATATATACCATTATAAGCTTTTAATCAAATAGATTTAATTTTGCGCTTCTAACATTGAGTTGGATTTCAAATCTGTCATTTAATTTGTCTCCTAAGTTCTTTTTGCCAAGTTATTTTCGTTATGATATTTAGCAGTAGATTTTCATTGCTTAAATTGAGATTTACTGCTTGATAATCTCTTTATGCTTTCTATCAGTGGCTTTTAAACCATTGTCTGCAGGTAGTACTTTTCAAGTTATTTTATTTGTTATGGTGAATCTATTTATGGTTGTCAATTCACTAATTTTATTTATTTATTTATGTATCTTTTATATTTCACCATTTATATTAGTAATAGCTTATGTTGTTTATATCGGTAGTTTACTTGTGCTTTTAAATTGTGCACTTACCATCTCACGGTACATCATTCGAAAAATTATTCACTATATTGTTATTTATTATTATCAGTATAATTAAGTTTTGAGTTAAAACAACATATTTATCTATTTAATGATAAAGAAAAAAAGGAAATACTACTAAATATTAATCTCAGATACCAACTTCCCTGCTTCAATAATCACACTTGTTTGTCACAGTTGTAGAGGTGAATAGAGCAACTGTAAAGTAATATATATACATGGGATGTAAGTAAAAGATTTGAATTCCTTAATAACAAATGTTAATATCCCAAGCAGTGATTCCCATTCCCAAGGGAAGAGTTAGTGTCACAATACTGTCTTCTTCTCTGAATACAAATTCCTCTTCTTTTGAGTTCACCATGCAGCACTTGGGCTTTACACTTGAGTATGCTCCAAATTTACCTTCACCTCTCCCCTTGATGCTTATTGTAGCACTTCTAACACCAGCAGAATCTTTACGTTCTTCAACTGAGTCCACTGCTCCCCCACAGTTGTACAAGTCCATTAATCCAATGGCTGCAAACTCTACTTTCTTATGGTAAACCTTGACTGGTGATATGGTAAACACATCACATTCCAGAGTCTTTAATGTGACATCAAATGCTTCTTCCTTGGGTATTCGAGACACAGATCCTGAAAAGAAAAATTAGAGATTATTACAGAAATGTGAATTCCATCCAAAGAAATGCTATGTTAACTGAACTCAAGTAGATACCTGTATTGAAAGAATAAACTGCACAATCTCCAGTCCACAGTTTCCCAGAGACCTCTTCAAAATACTCAACATCAGCAGGAGATACCTGTCCTGATATTTCTACACTTCTTATCACTTGATTCTGTTGTGTTTCTTTTAGACAAGGCCAGCTGCCTGCTCCTTGGCAATTGAACACACCAAGGACTCCACTACATTTGTTCAAGTTCCATATCTTCATAAGGCTGCAACCAAAATGGTGTCATCACTCATTGCACAAGTAGTGTAAAATCAATTCTCATGCAAATCAAGTCAATTGAGGAGGAGATTGGAATTACATACCTCTTCCCATCCATAACTGGATCACTGAATAAACAATCTCTTGATGGTCTTCCTGGATATTTAGCTCTTAGTACCGATCCATCACCAAGTACAAGCCTTTTCAGTATGTTGAAATCATGCTTATGAGGTTTATCACTGCTTACAGTAATATCAGCAAGTTATATATGTATATATTATTAGCATAGTTGACATATTATTTCCATAACTGTATATATCTTTGTAATTATGGTATATATATTTCTGTAGCAGATTTTAGGGATATATAGCAGATTCTTAGAGATATATATAGCAGATCTTTAGGAATATATTGTA
>CATIWR010004342.1:0-37622 GCA_949677035.1 Omphalea diandra | reverse complement strand
GTATCCCAAATGTAACGGTGTCATTGTCACTGTCGTGTTTTTACAATTCATATGTCTAGATGATTATTTATCCTGTGCATATGTTCATGTGAGATTTCATATCATTTGATACAATGCATATGCTCATATGTGATTTCATATTATTTGTGCAATGAATATATTCATGTGATAATGCCAATGAATAGGAATAAGGATGTTACATTTCTAAAGTGTATAAGTGTATGGATATTGTTCCCATAAGGATAACATAGTAAGAACTAAGCTTCTTGCTCCTTATATTATCTAAAAATCTAAATTGCAAGAAAGTTTAAACAAAGAATTACAACTAAGTAAACTATAAACAAAATAACTACAAAGAAAACAATAAATAAATGAAATTAGCTTGTTGTTCAACTTTACTTGTTAACTACTTATAGCTTCTAATCTTCCATTCAATTGATTCATTCATCTAGTGTTACAATTGGACCACCTAAGTGATAAATTAATCTCTCTCAAGTATCAATTAACATACAAGAATGTGTTAAACTAAAGGTTTCTCAACACAATAGTTAAACATCATGTTACTATCACACAAAGCAAGATCCAAGTGATAGTAATAAACTATTAAGTTTTCTCAACACATTATAGATTAAGGGAAACATTAAAGGTCCATTTAATGAAAAGCATCTAGATAGTTGATTCATAAAACTTAATAAGATTAAGGGCCTTTAATTAATAACAACAAGCACACAATCATTACTAACATATTAATAAATAAAATCAAAAGAATATAAATTATAAAAATCAAAAGAGTTAAACAAGGTCCATTTACAATCTTACTTAAAGATAATTAGCTTAGAAAGTGAAGAAGAAATAATCAAACTAATGATGTTGGAAGCCATAGACTTTAGTTCTTAAAGCTTTTGAATGATTTCCCTCTTACTCCTCTTTACTCTCAAACCATTATTTCATTGGTTTCTTGGTTTTTGGATGTTTATTTGATGCCCTAGCTCCTTAAATTCATCGAGTTTTGCCTCCTTAAATAGTGCTCTTGAGGTGTTTACTATGTAGGAAGATTGGGAGATTGAAAAAGTAAGAGTTTGGAAGAGAATAAAACTTCCATTTTAGGTTTCTAGGGGTGAACAATTGTGCATCGAAGGTGGTTTTTTCCCCCGAATTCATTATGGTTAAATTTGTTTTGTTAGGCATATGATTGTGCAACATAGTCATGCTTACTTTTGACCCTAAATATGGCTAAATTAGCTTATGTGTGAAACATAAAAGTTATAGCCCTATGTCATAGCTTTCTAATGGATTTTGAATCACCTCATTTAGATCTCTGTAGAGGGAGATATTTCCAAAATACCAAGCAATATTCAAGAATAAAAAGTATGAAACTATCGTGGCTTATTTCATGCTTTATGGCAACTTCTATCCTTGTTAAACCTATAAAACATAAGTATACTTCCTTTAGTCCTTTCTACATGCAAAAATAACATAATATAATCAATGTTTGAAAGGAATTAGACATGAAATATATGTAAATTATGCACCAAACACCAGTCCAACAAAGTGGGGGGCAAACTTTGAGCACTAGATTTTGAATTTTCTAGGATGTGAGCCTAATAATGAGGTACTTGCTGAATCCACGCCTAAAATGTTAGAGGAAATAATGCCTAAGAATGGAAAAAATTTTAGAAGAAACTTTGAATCAAACATACCATTTATGTAGCCTGAACCAAGAGAGCCTAAAAAAGGATTGAAAAAGTGGTCTTTATAGATAACTTCTAATAGATCAAACAATAAAAAGCTTATAGAATAGTAACAAATAAGCCTAGATGATTGTACAAATAACTAATGGCCTATACAGATAACCTTTATGTATATAGATAACTTTTAAATGTTAAATTTTAGAATATTTATTAATCTTATTCATAAAGAGTGAGGGCATGGAAGGAATAGGATGTAATTCATGCCACAGAGCATAGTTATTCCCCTTTCACTTTATAAATACCCTGCCACTCAAAGGGAAAAAGGAAGTCAAAAGAGAACTTAAGGAGATCTTACCAAATTAAAACACAACCCTAAAGAGCCATTTCTCATAAAAAGAAAAAAAAAACCCTAACCCTATTGTGACCACTTTTATTTTGGGGTTGTGCTCAAATAATTGGAATCTTACTTGCGACTCCTACCATGAATTGATCATCAGGGGGATAAGAGGATGGGGGTCATACATTAGTACAACTTAAAATTGTGACACACATTTTGCATGATCGAGGGATCCTTATGAAGGCCTCTAAGCATAAAGCCATTTTAAATATTTTGGTCAACAGGAGATCCAAGTGGGATAATATATTAGTACTAACCTTTGTCAACATGGTGTTACCACCCGACTTTTGGTTGATATAAAATTTTAGACAAAGAGAAATTTTAAGCCTACCTAAGTTAATTAAAAGACCCAATCTATCTTTACTCCATCAAATATTCGGTTTAGGAATTAGGTATGTCATGAGGAAATGGTTAGGCTCTCCTAAACTACTTGGATTTAGTGGTCAAACCTTCAAAAATCTTTGGTTTACAATTATAATTTTAGCCTTGTTACTAATTAATTTGATTATTGATCCTAAACATTCATCTAATGTAACACATCAATAAGATATCCCAAACATTATAGCCATTCACCATAAGGATGGAGGTACAAACATAATCTCAAATAGGAGTGAACATGCACAATTAATAAATATGAAAATTAAAGGTAAATGCATCTCCATCTATAAGAGAAAATGAAAATGTTAGTATCTCATCAAAACCAAAATGGAAAGAAGAAAACATCCTAAGATTCCTAATGCCACCAACCTTAATACTAAGCAATGCCATATTATCCTTCAAGTGAAATGACGTAATCATGCATCTATGTCTAAAATCAATTTGTCCATAATCCCATCATATGCATTAAGCATAAGAACACATAACTAGTGATAGCAAGGGAAACATAAACACATAAGGATAGTGAATAAAACATAAACATAAGATGCAAGAATGATATTCAGGTACATTTGGAGGATAAGGAAGGTTGTAGGCAAGTCACCAAATCATCAACTTAGATTCCTAAGATCACTGGATCCTTGTCTAAAAATAATCCAAAGAGCTCAGCATCCCATAAGATGTCATTGGTCATTAATGGGACTAGGATACCAAAATGATTAAAGGAATATGAGAGTTTTATAACGACAAAGATGCACTATCATAAGACATGAACATAAACTAAAGGGGAGTCATAGAGACACAAACACTCTCTTTGCCATGTTTAAAGCTACTATATAAAAGAAGAAGAAAGGATAGTGAAGCTAATGGGCTAGCCTTTATCATGGTTGCAAGACTTATAAGAATGATAGATCAATCATAAACATGCAATAGGATCATGGGGTCCTTAGGATTGAAATCTCTTCTCCCATTCTTATCTTTTATAAATACTAAAACCAAGAAGGGAAGAAGAAAGCACAATGAAGAAGTAAAATACTAATGCATTAAGACCATGAAAATACACACCTTTTTCAATCCTTGTTCCAAGTGCATAAGGAATGGGAGGTTATGGTTTTAAAAACCTATTCCTATTCTGCCATTAGAACTCATAAGAAAACTTAAAGACCCTAAAAGAATAAATGAAAATGAGTTGAGAAGAAACAACAAAAGAAAGTTGTTCCTCAATTAAATTGGGTTATACAAACCAGCTGATGGTTTGGATAGCCTTCTGAGTTGTCTGTATAGACCACAAGGTGGTCTATACGGACTAATAGGATTAAAACTTAGTAAAAAAAAAAGAGCAAAAAGAATGGAAAAAAGGATAAAAGGGATTCAAGCCTTTAGATGTTCTTCTGATTTATCTTGCCTTCATAGGACTTTAGTGATGAATTTATCCTCCAAATGCAAAGGGCAATGCAAAAGAAAGTTTTAACAAATCGAGGTATACTTGGTATCTTTGGTTTGATGGTTTTAGAGGTTAGTTTTCTATGTTTAGGAGGGTTTGAGTGACAATTTTGGCATAGTAACACTAGGGTTCCAAAAGCCTATTTTCCCTTTCTCAAATGGGGAAGGGTATTTATAGATGAGAGGTGGGTGCATATAAGACAAAAATGGCTTAGGTCGCACCCAATACTTAACTCTCAGTAGATAAAAATAAGGAAAGTTTTGGAATTATGGTTTTCAAGTTGTTTATATAGACAAATAGTTGGTTGCATAGACTTGAGGTTAATTATATATCCATATTAGAGTCAAAAGTCAATTATTCCATAATCTTCTTTCTGTTAAGGTTGGAGACTTGGTTGTACAGTTAAGTAAGTTTGCTATACAACTAAGTAAGTTAGCTGCATAGCCTTTTTTATGCTGTTTTAATGGAATTTACGTAAGGTTTAGGTTGGTGGTTGGCTTGATCTAAGTTTTCTTCCAAGCATTGTTTCTTCTTTTGTAATCTTCCTCATATTCTTTATGGAACAATTCTAATAGTTTTTCATCATTATGCTTTCATCCTAAGGTCCAAAAATCTAATGCTCATAATTTACCCCTTGCTTTGTGGGGTTTAGAAAATGATATTTGAGAAATGACCATTAAACAAGACACGACAAAGCATTTTCAAAGTGTAAACACCAGAAAGGATGCCAAAGGATACAATTCTTTAGTAGTTCCTTGAGCAGGTACTAAAGTTCTTGAATATCTTAACAGCTTTCTAATAAGTAATAAGTTTATCTAATAGTTTTCTTAGTGAGTAACAATGTTAAGTAGTCATCATTAGTAGCTCTCATTTAGGTTTTGGATGCCTTAACATATTTCGACCTGGTACTATGTTTATTGAGCAGCTTTCTAATAGGTATTGATGTGAATTGCTTCCTTTCAAAAGCACTATAGCAAGTACTAGATTTGAGATTACGGTTTCAACCATTATAAATAATTAAAATTTTAGTAACTCTCTAATAGGTGTTGAAGAAGGTCCCATACTTTTAAAAACTCTTATAACATGAAATATTGGTTTATTAGCCTTTCTAGCATCTAAAGGAGATAATTCTATGTACTAACATTCATTTTGACATGTAAAATTAGTTCAATAGCCTTTATAACATTTACTAGGGAAGAATCTATGTCTGGGATGGTCTTTCTAATGTGAAATTAATTCAAGTACCCTTTTGGCAACCACTTGGGATAAATTTATATCTTATTTATAATTTGGCCAACTAATGGTGGCTTAACCTAAAAATTTTACAACTTGATAGATTTATAAAACTAAGGTAGGATATTAATAGCCCTTCTAACTAGTAATTTATAGTACATTTTATGTTATGGGGTACTTCTATAATTTTGATAGGGATTTTAGAGTATGAATTTAGTTTTTGGTCTTTCAAAAGTTTTAGAGGTATTTTGGCCATTTCATCATAGGTCTCTTTCCTTTTTTTTTTTCCTTTCCTTTTTTCCTTCTATGCTTGTCAAATCGTTGCACAAATAGGCCTCATGTCTATGTAAACAATTTAATCAAAAGTACAAAGGGTTATTGTAATTTTAAGGTATGGAGTAGCCTTAGTTGTTTTCACAGACAATGCTTGTCTATTAATATGGGTGTAAGAAATACCCTTAAACTACAAGAGCGCACAATAATAAATAATAAAGTGTATTATGAGTACATATATTGTTCCTATGAGGGTCGAGTTCAAGTACCAAGTATTTTGCTTCTTATATTATCTAGAGAACCAAAGTAAACAAATGCTTATAAATGAAAATAAGAAATTAAAACTAAATTCAATAAAAATAATGAAATTATTTTAGAGATAACCATTGGAGAAAGGTGGCTAGGGATTCAACTTCACTTGGAATCTTCCTATTGGATCCTAATCTTCATCTAATTCGTTTATCCATCTAGTGTTACTATCAAGTCACTAAGGTAATCAATTAATCTCTCTTAAGTACTAATTATCATATAAATAAATGTATGTTAAGCTAATAATCTCTCAATAGAAAAGCTAAATATTATGTTATTGTCTCCTTGCACAATACTTCAATGATAGCCACATTTTAATAAGGTCTCTCAACACATAATAAAGCAAGGAAATTATTATAGATCGATTCCATGAAAGGTATTTCTTAATAGTTGATTCATAGAACCAAATATGATTAATGGCTAGTTAATCAACATCATTAAGCGTACAATAATTACTAACACAAGAATGAATGAAAATAAAAAAAAAGACTTAGATTAGGAAACTCATAAGTTGTTACACTAGATCCATCTACAATCCTAGACTGAAGGGTTTTAGTTCATAAAAAAGAAAAGAAAAGAAGAAAGAACATTAAAATCATAAATAAGAGAAGCCATAGACCCTTCTTCAAAGCTCCTTGATTAGTTACACCTTCTTCCTCAAAGTCTCCATACCTTTGCTCCTTAGGTTGCTCCTTAATCTCTTATTACTCTTTTTCAAGTTGTAAAGTGATTCTTCATACTCTAATTTATAGGATTTTTCCTCCTTAAGTAATGCATCAAAGGTGTCTCCCAAAGTAGGAAGCTTAAGGGATAAAAGAAGTAAAATAATAAGGAAAGAATCTAACTTACAATTTGTCACATAACATGACGCATGACCATATGCATAAGGTGCATGACCATGTGTCCATATAATTCTAATTTAGCTACAGTTGTGTCTCATGGTTATGTATTTTGGCTTACTTTTGTTTTCATTTACTTGAAACAACACATGGTCATGCACTTATGAAGCATAGTCGTGCAGTTCATTCTTTCTACATTTAATGTTGATTTTCTTTTATCCAATCCCAAAAAACAATAAATACCATGTATTAGGTCCATAAAACATTAAAGTTGATTCTTCATGCTCTAATTTATGGGGTTTTTCCTTCTTCATTGCTTAGTCTTCTTTTTATAGATATGGATACTTTCATAGGCTTGGAGTTGAAAGGCTTTAAGCTCATTGAGTTAAAGTTCCTTTTCTTATCGGTAAGATTCATTTCAAAGTTAGAATATAAGATTGCCCAATAAGCTTTATGCTTCAAATGTATTGATAGATGACATGCCTTTCCAAACACCAAGTGATAGGGAGTGGTGCCAATGAGTTTTATAAGCAGTTCAATATGCCCAAAGTCCATTGGGAAGCTTCATAGATTAATCCTTCCTTAATGAATTGATAGTATGCTCTAAGATTTTATTGATTACTCCATTTGAGACCTTCACTAGGCCACTTATTTAAATATGATAAGATGTGGCTATCTTGTGATTGACACCATACTTCTTCAATAAACCCTCAAATTGGTGATTGCAAAAATGTGATTGACCATCACTTATAATCGCACATGAAGATATAACTTTTAAGAAACTTAACTGCCATTATAGCATCATTACTTATATTGGTAAAAGCTTTTAACAATTTGGAAACATAATCCACCACTAATATGTATAAATTATCAAAAGACTTAAGAAATGGCCCTATAAAGTCTATGCCCTAAACATCAAATAGCTTAACCTCGATTATGGAATTCAAGGGCATCTCATTGCACTTAGAGATATTACTTACTCTTTAGCACTTACTATAAGACTTAATAGAAAAAAACACATTAGTAAACTAAAAAGGCCAAAAGAAACCACTTTGCAATACCTTAGACATTATTTTGGATGGTTTTAAATGTCCCTCACATTCACGTGCGTGACAATGATGTAGGATATCACCCATCTCTTCCCCAGTACACATCTCTTCATGATCCCACCGACACATTCTTTATACAAATAAGGTTTTTCCTAAAAATATGATTTAACATCATGTAAAAGTTTTTTCTTTTAGTAAAAATTGAAATTCATAGGAATGATACCACTTTCCAAGTAATTCATAAAGTCTGCATACTAGGGAGTGCGAAGAGTCTTAAGAAGAAAAAGTTGCTCATTCGAAAAAGTTTCATTAATATGAGAACTTACCTTTTCTTTTTAAATGTGCTCTAATCGAGATAAATGATCAACTATTATATTTTCAAAGCCCTTTTTTTTGTTTCTAATCTTCAAATTGAACTCTTGGAGTAATAACACCAATCATTTGAGCCTTGGCTTTACATCTTTCTTGGCAAGCAAGTAATGAATTGTTGTTTGATTAGTATAAATAATTACTTTAGATCCAAGCAAGTATGATCAGTATAAACAATCATTTTAAAACCAAGTATGATATAGGCTTATTAAAAGATAAAAAAACTATAGGCAAAAGCAATAAAAAAACTATAGGCAAAAGCTCTTTTTCCATTGTGGCATAATTGATTTCTACATCATTAAGGGTCTGTGTCATTACCTAAATTTGAAACCATATCAATGCTAGGGAACAGGAAGGCTTAAGCCCTCTAGAGCCTATAACAAGACTAATTTAACTTGTGGGAAAGCCCATCAAACTTTTGTTATGCTACTCTGATATTAAAAATCTTAAATATACATTAACATCACCTAAAATTTTAAGGATAGTTTTATGGGAAGTTATTTTATATAAGATATATGTTACGAAAGAATAACAAGAAAGGAGAAAAGAAAGAAATCTTGTGTCTTACAAAATCTTTAATCCATAACTTCCACTATTGTATTCCATAGAATTTAAGGTGATGTTAATGCAAGTTTAAGATTTTAATATTTGGCTATGACAATGAAGG
This sequence comes from Omphalea diandra, assembly GCA_949677035.1. Lineage (NCBI taxonomy): Eukaryota > Viridiplantae > Streptophyta > Magnoliopsida > Malpighiales > Euphorbiaceae > Omphalea > Omphalea diandra. The sequence goes on along the minus strand of CATIWR010004342.1, from coordinate 28,976 downwards.
TGTGATGGGCCTTCCTACGAGCTAAATTAGGCTTGTTATGGATTCTGGAGAGCTTAAGCCTTCTCATTCCCCAGTGTCGACATTTTTTTGAAATTTGGGTCATGATAGAGTGGTATTATAACAAAGGTTTATATGATCAAACCTTTGAGTTTAGAAATAGAAAAGAGATTATAAAAATGATAAGACATATATATATATATATATATATATATATATATATATATATATATATATATATATGTGTGTGTGTGTGTGTGTGTGTGTGTGTGTGTGTGTGTGTGTGTTTAATGATAAATATAAAGTTTTATATGGACTATGGACCCAAATAATGCAAGTTATATCCATAAATGTAATTTTTGGATTAAATTGTAAGTTTATGAAAACTTTGCGCTTAGTGTTCTTAAGGGCCTTATTGGCTAATAATAGCTTATTTCATGTATAGAAACTGTTTTATGGACAAGTTTAAACAACTTTCCATAGTTTTGGTATGTTTTGTTATATTAATGTATATTTATTTATATGTTTAGATATATATGATGCTATGATCGAGGATGACGAAAAGATAGTGATTAAAGATTAGTAATTCTAGGTAAGGGATTTTAACATGGTTTTTTATGTACATTATATTCACACATTATACATTTTATTTATAGGATATAATAGGCCAAATTATGTTAATATAAAAGTTACATGCATTTAATGAATCAATTGATATGCCATATAAATGATTCATACAAAAGATGTGTCATATAGTTAGGAATGCATTCTTAAAAAAACACGTGAGTGTGCATATGAAGATATATTAGTTTCCCATAAGGTGCTCACCTATCCACACACACAGATGGTTTAATAGATTAAGCATAAAATTGGTGCCATGGGCTTATGCTTGAGGATGAAGGCTTAAGTTATATGTCATAGATATGTTGAGGCACTACAATTATTCATCATAGTCGCTAAAAGTTATTTATGTATTAATGTGATTAAGGATTACTTATGAGACTAAGAAATATGATTATTATGTATTTTATATTCTTAGTTATCTCTACAATATCTTTAAGTATACCATGAAATATCTAGAATGAATTTCTAAATATGAGAGTTTAATGTTAATGATTAAGATATTTAATGCAATGAGATTATATGTAAATGATCTTGAGGTACAATGAAATGAAACTAGAATTATATGAGTTTAAAAATGAACATCTTAATTCTAAGCATAGTTTTATGTAAGGTTATTTTATATATGATAAATGTCATGAAAGAAAAGTAAGAAAGGAGAAAAGAAAGAAATATCATGGTTTACAAATCTTTAATCTATAATTCCCATTATTGCATTCCTTAGAAATTAAGATCATGTTTATTATAAGTTTAAGATTTAAAAATCAGAAAGGCAAAGCGAAAGCATGATAGGCCTTCCCATTAACTAAATTAGGCTTACTGTGAGTTTTAGAGGCCTTAGGCCTTCCCATTCCCTAATGTCAGCACGGTTCAAATTTTGGGTCAATGGGAGATGAAAGCAATTTTATTAATCTTTTGGTACAGTTAGCTAGGGCTCATGGGCATCTAGAGGTATGGTAGAACACATTGGAGATTTTGTGTTTATGGCACTAATGCATGCTTTAAGTGTGGTTAGCCAGGCCACATTACTAAGAATTGCCTAAATGTTTAATGCCAACCTTTCTTTCCATATATGACTCCACTTATTCTATTATAGTCCAATGATTATAGGTTAGTGCTATATAGATAACCCCTTGAATTGCAAGTGCATAAGTCGTCTAGTAATGAAGTGTATAGGAGTATGAATATTGTTCCCATGAGGATTACACAATAAGTACTAAGCATCCTATTCCTTATATTATCTAGAAATCTTACTTAAAAGAATTTAATTAAGAATTAAAACTAATTAAACTATAAATAAAGGATTTGCAAAGAAAATAATTAATAAAATAACTAAGGGTTCAACTTCACTTAATGACTTCTAATGGTTTCCTGATCCTTGTCTAATTGGTTCATTCATCAATAATTATTATTGAGTCGCTATGGTGATCAATTAATCCCTCTCGAGTAGTAGTTAACATATAAAAGCATGTTAAGCTAGAGGTTCCTTAACTCAAAAGCTCAACATGATGCAATTGCCTTACAAATCAAGACTTCAAGGATAACAATAATTCATTAAGATTCCTCATCTTATAACAAAACAAAGGAATTGTTGAAGGGTTCATTCAATGAAAAACATCTTTCATTTGTCAATTTATAGAACTAATATGATTAATGGCCAATTAATCAAAAATATAAAGCATTCAATAATTGTTAGCCCCAATAATGAATGAAACCAAAAGACTTAGATTAAAGAAAACTAGTATGAGTCAAATAAGATCGATTTAGAACCACAACATAAAGTAAATTAGCTCATAATGGAAGAAAGAGAAGAATAAACAATCAAACTAATGATATTTAAAGCCATAGACTATAACAACCATTTACATTTACAAAACTCATAGCATTAATGTCCACAATACATATGCATAATGGTTTTATTCATCATACACAAACAATCCAATATGTATTTAATGTACATGACACAAGGAGAGAGAGAGAGAGAGAGTAGGAATTTAGTTGGTGACCTGTGCTCTATGTGTCTCGATGCAGAATCCTAAGCACCAAAATGTCTAATCTTACGCTTCAGTATCGAAAAAAAAAATTTTTAATTTAGTGAGTCGCAACTCAATGAATAAAAATAATAATTAGATTCTTATGGCATAACCAATAATCAAATATCATCAGGATATATTACAAGTATAACAATTGACTATCCAAGTGCAAATGCAATAGATTAATTTTTTTTGTGACCATGCAAGGCAAACACTGCTCCTGGGAATTCATGTGATTCAAGTGACATTTGATTTTGCTAGCCAGCATATAACAAGTGAATCCTTTGATCAATAACATGTGCTAATAGGACCTATTGGTCTGTCTTCCAAGTGATTAATAACATGTGCCAATGGGACCTATTGGTCCATCTTCCACGTGATTTGCAAGTGTTTGACAAGCCGATCACAACATCCTTTTAGTTCCATGTGCAAGTGCTTATTCACAAATGGTACACCAAGTAATCATTAAGAGCATATGATTCTTACTTGACTTGTATTCACATGTAAAATGTGACAATTCAATCACATATACATGTAATAGGACATAATCACATCATAAAATTATCACACATATACACATTAGATTCTAATTATCATTTTTACTCACCTTTTGATGCGACAAACCTTTATGGTAGGTTTGGTTCTCTCTCTAAGGCTTCCTCAAAGTTTTGAGATCCTAACATTTGACACATACATGGTTATAAGTATGTCAAAATGATTATGAATGCTTGGTATGCAACTATGGCATGATTCATGAATCAAGTGGACCTAGTGTTTATGCATATTTTCCTTATATGGCAGCATGAGCTTGCTACACTCTCATAGCAATAACTATAGATTTACTTATCCAAATGACTTGATTGTTTTTTCAAACAAACCAGGCATATTATGATACAACATAATCAAATTTCAAGGCAATATCAGACACACAGAAAATGTGGTGAATTTTTAAAATTTTCCCTGTTGTAATGTTAACTCAGTTTGAGTAGGTCTTACATTCTTGGGTGTATCTCAAATTGTATAAATCAAATTGAAAAATTGATTTACTAAAAGTTACTCAACACATAAAGGAACATTGTTCATGTTTTACTTATTGTATAATTCAGTCTATAAAGTCACCAAAATAAAATGACCAATCTCAAGGTGAGCAGGTTTTTAACATGGTGATAATCAGTCATGATGAAGGGAAAATATCTCAACAACCATGCTAAATTTGACAAACATATTTTGTAGGCGTATAGTTCATACATAAATATAAAACTTTCAAGTTTAACACATCACCAAATTCCGTATCTATGGCTATCAAATGCTTGGAAAACAAAATTAAAAGATAGGTGAGGTTTCATCCACGTACAGGGTTAGTCACAATCAATGAGCCATATCTCCTTCCACACAAGAAATTAATCCAAACTGGTTTATAGGTGTTTAGAGGGAATAAAACCCTACAAGTTTCATGTTTTATACTTTGTCAAAATCATAACATAAGACCATCAAAATATAAGAAAACATAAAGACTGAGGTGATTTCAGTTGGTTGTAAACCAGTCCTAATGAAGGAGCCATAACTCCTCACACACACCAAATCAAGCAAAACTGTTTCATAAACATCTAGATGAGGCATAAAGATACAACTTTCTCTAATTTCTTTTAGAGGGTTACAAAATTGCAGGTAAAAAATTTTGCTTTAATAACGAAATCAACACCATCAACTCTTGTTTTTTTGAATTTCAACTTTCGTCCAAGAGTTCTACCATAAATACTCTATCATTCTCACTTACCATGCATGATTAACATCTCGTGAGGGGTTAATTTTGTTTGAGAAGAAGATAAATTAACTTACCTATTGTCCCAAAACCGAAAAACCTTAGGCTTCCTCCTTAGGCAGCTCACTTTTCTCCTCTCCTTATCCTTCTTCTTCTTCTTCTTCTTTCCTTTCTTTCTTCCTTAGCTCTCTTTTTCTTCTACTGTACCTCAATCTAAGCTTTGTATTCTAATCCTAAAGGGAATTCCACTTGTAAACCTATTGTAACAAGACAAAATAATGGCATTGCATTCCTATTGGTTGGAAGTTCACTTTCCTCTCTTAGTCCCTCTTTTTCACTCCTTAAGCACCTCCATCCATCTCTTAATTTATAGATGCACCTTATACTTTAAATAAGCTCTATAACATCATTATTTATCATAATATAACATGTATACAACGTAAGATAATTTTTCATGCAACTATACAAACATTACATATATGTTCAAGTGTCCCAATTACAATGGTGCATATGTCATCGTCGTGCTTATCCAATTCACATATGTAAATGATCATTTATCCAATGTATATGTTCATGTGGGATTTCATATCATTTATGCAATGAATATATTCATGTGATAATACCAATGGTTGTGGATGGGGATGTTACATTGCTTCCCCTCTTATAAAGAATTTCATCCTCGAAATTCAGTACCTGTAAATAAATATGGATATTGTTATTTCATGTTCTCTTCGATTTCTTATGTAACCTCTTCTTATGTGTGGTTTCTCCATAACACTTTAACTAAAGGGATTTCTCGATTTCGTAACTGTTTTATCTTATAACCAATAATTTTTACTCGTTCTTCAATGTGACTTACATCATCTGTAATTATTATCGTTGGAACCCTAAGTATATGTGTAGGATCAGACTGATACTTCTTAAGCATACTCACATGGAATACATCATGAATATGAGCCATCTCTATTGGTAGTGCTAGCCTATAAGCCAATGGACTGATTGTTTCTAAGATCTCATATGGTCCTATGTATCGAAGACTCAGTTTCCCCTTCTTGCCAAATCGAATTATTCTTTTCCATGGTGAAACTTAAAGGAACACTTTGTCTCCCACCTCATATTTCATTTCTCTTTTATATTGGTTTGCATAGCTCTTTTGCCTATCTTGTGTTGCTTTCAAGTTTGCGATTGATTACCTTCACCTTGTCTATAGTATCTTGCATATGTTCTGGCCCTTCTAAAATACGTATCCCTTCTTCATCCCAGTAGATAGGACTTTGACATTTTCTTCCATATAGTGCTTCATATGGTGCCATCTATATACTGTTATGATAATGATTATTATAAGCAAATTTAATCAAGGTAATATACTCATCCCATACACCTTTGAACTCTATCACACAAACTCAAAACATGTCTTCAAGTGTTTGAATTGTCCTTTTTGATTGCCTTTCTATTTAAGGATGAAATGAAATATTGAAACTCAATTTGGTACCCCAAGCCTGTTGCAAACTGACCCAAAATCGAGATGTAAATCTTGGATCTCTATCTGATACAATGGACATTAGAACGCCATGTAATCTGACAATTTCATCCGCATATTTCTTCGCTAAGTGCTTAAGTGAACTATTCCACCGAATAGGTAAAAAGTGAGCTGACTTAGTTAGTCTATCAATGATTACCCATATAGCATCATTCTTCTTCAAAATTCTCAGAAACCCATGTACAAAATCCATGGTTATTCTTTACCATTTCCATACTGGAATCATTAATGGTTTCAATTTTTCAGTAGGTGCTTAATGTTTGATTTTGATCTGCTGACAAGTCAAACATGTTGAAACATAGGTTACTAAATCATTCTTCATCTTAGGCCACTAAAAATGAGATCGTAGGGTATTATACATCTTCATCATTCCTGAATGCATGGCATATGGAACATTATGTGCTTTTTCTATGATTTCTCTTTGTAAGTCATCAACATTAGGCACACAAATATGAGAACCAAAATCAAGGCATCATTTTGAATATCAAAATCTGCATGTCTCCCATGTTTTACCATTTCAATCATTCTATGTAACTTTGGATCCTTGCCCTGTGTTTCTTTAGTTCGATCATGTAACATTAGTCTCACTTGAAAATAGCAATCAATACCTCATTCTTTAGTATGTTTAGTTTTACATTTATAGCTCATAATTGAACTAAATAAGACAATGGAAATACCTATAAATGAGCTACACCACTTCTTGATTTCCTACACAAAGCATCAACACCCACATTTGCCTTCCTTAGATGATACTCAATGGTACAATCATAATCTGTTAGCAGTTCTAACCACCGCCTCTGTCTCATGTTTAATTATTTTTGGCTTATCAAATACTTCAAGCTCTTGTGATCTATAAATATTTGAAAAGTTTCTCTGTATAAGTGGTGTCTCCATATTTTCAATGCAAAAACAATGACAACAAGTTATAGGTCATGTGCTGGATAAGATAATTCATATTAGTTGTTTAGATTCATATGTAATTACTTTACCATGCTGCATTAGAACACATCCCAAACCTTAATGAGAGGCATCATTATATACTACAAATCCTCCATTACCAGCAGGAATGGTAACACTGGAACTGATGTCAATCTATCTTTTAATTGATCAAAACTCTCCTGACATACTTTAGACCATTAAAATGGTATATTTTTTGGAAGTAACTTAGTCAAAGGAGCAACTATAAATGAAAACCCATCAACAAATCGACAATAATACTCTGTTAATCCTAAGAAACTTCAGACTTCTGCAACATTCTTTAGGGTTTTACATTTTACTATTGCTTTAATTTTGTTTAGATCCACCTCTATGCCCTTTTCATAAACTATATGTCATAAAAATGCCACATGGTCAATCTAGAACTCACACTTGCTTAATTTAGCAAATAATTATTTTTCTCTCAAAATTTGCAACACAATCCTTAAGTGTTGTTTATGCTCTAAATCATCTCATGTAAGCACTGGAGGCTGGGCATCACTCCCTTAAATGCTTTTCCATTAATCATATATTTCCCCCTATAATAGCAACACTGCATAATCAAACTTTTCTTTTGGTGTGCATTTCATGAAATTCAAAACTCTTTGTGTTCTCTTTAGTCATGTCTCTGCCACTTATGGATATGTGGTACCACTGAAGTCAATTGCACCCGGTTTTCTTAATTTGTCATACCTTCTTTCTCTTTGAATTTCTGGACCCTGCACTATTGGTTCACCAATTCTATGTTGTGGTTGACCATGAGATATGTATTATGCATGAGAATGTGTAAGAGATCTAACTCTATTAGTAGGTTGATCTCTTATAGTTGGCATGATGCTTATATGGAGTGCAAATCAGCCGATTCCTCTCTCCTTGGTGAGCATGGGTACTACCATGACTGCCCTATGCTAATGCCCTATAGACATATAAGACTATGTCATATGACAAAGCATAATAGTGCAAAAGTCATGTCATGTTCATATGTATGTCCCTATGGAACCTATCCCTGCTCTGATACCAAAAACTGTAATGACCATTTTCATTTATAAAACTCATAGCATTCATGTCCAAAATACATATGCATAATCATTTTATTCATCATACATATACAATCCAACATGTATTTACTGTACATGACATAAGGAGAGAGAGAGTTGAAATTCAGTTGACGACCTGTGGTCCATGTGTCTCGATGCGAAACCCTAAGCACCAAAATGCCTAATCTTATGCTTCAGTATATGAAAAAGAATTTGTGATTTTATGAGTCGCAATTTAATGAATAAAAATAATAATCAGATTCTTTTGGCACAACCAACAATCAAATATCTTCTGGATACATTACAAGTATAACAATTGACTATGCAAGTGCAAATGCAATAGATTAATTTTTGTCGTGACCATGCAAGGCAAACACTGCTGGCAGAAATTCATGTGATTCAAGTGGCATTTGATTTTGTTGGCTAGCATATAATAAGTGAATCATTTGATCAATAACATGTGCCAATAGGACCTATTGGTATGTCTTCCACGTGATTAATAACATATGCCAATGGGACCTATTAGTTCATCTTCCACGTGATTTGCAAGTGTTTGACAAACTAGTCACAACATCTTTTTAGTTCCATGTGTAAGTGCTCATTCATAAATGGTATACTAAGTAATCATTAACAGCATATGATTCTCACTTGACTTGTATTCATATGTAAAATTTAACAATTCAATCACATATACATGTAATAGGACATAATCACATCATAAAATTATCACACATATACATATTAGATTCTAATTATCTTGTTTACTCACCTTTTGATGTGACCAACCTTTATGGTAGGTTTGGTTCTCTCTCTAGGGCTTCCTCAAAGTTTTGAGAACCTAAAATTTGACACATATATGGTTATAAGTATGTCAAAATGGTTATGAATGCTTGCTATGCAACTATGGCATGATTCATGAATCAAGTGGACCTAGTGTTTATGCATATTTTCCTTATATGGTAGTTGAGCTTGCTACACTCTTATAGTAATAACTCTAGATATACTTATCCAAATGACTTGATTCTTTTTTTGAAACAACCTAGACAAATTATGATACAACATACTCAAATTTCAAGATAATATCAGACACAGAAAATGTGGTGAATTTTAAAATTTTGCCCTCTTATAGTGTCATCTTAGTCTGAGTAGGTCTTACATTCTTAGGTTTATCTCAAGTTGTACAAATCAAATTGAAAAAAATGATACACCAAAAGTTACTCAACACAAAAGGAACATTGTTTATGTTTTACTTATTGTCTAATTCAGTATATAAAGTCACCAAAACAAATGACCAATCTCAAGATGATAGGTTTTCAATATGTTGACAATCAGTCATGATGAAAGGGCAATATCTCAACAATCTTGCTAAATTTGGCAAACATATTTTACAGGCATGTAGTAAATGCTTAGAAAACAGAATTAAAAGACAGGTGAGGTTTCATCCTAGTACAAGGTCAGACACAATCAATGAGCCATATCTCTTTCCACACAATAAATCAATTCAAACTGATTTACAGGTGTTTAGAGGGCATATACCCCTACAAGTTTCATGTTTTACATTTTGTCAAAATCAGAACATAAGGCCATTAAAATATAAGAAAACATAAAGATTGAGGTGATTTCAATTGGTTGTGAACCATCCCTAATGAAGGAGCCATAACTCCTTACACACACCAAATCAAGCAAAACTGTTTCATATACATTTAGATGAGGCATAAAGATACAACTTTCTTTGATTCCTTTTATAGGGTTATGAAATCGTGGGTACAAAATTCTGCTCTAACAACAAAATCAACACCATTAGCTCTTGTTCTTTTAAATTTCAATTTCCCTCGATGAGTTCTACCTCCATCATTCTCACTAACCATGCATGATTAACATGTCATGAGGGGTTAATTTCATTTGAGAAGAAGATAAATTAACTTACCTATTGTTCTAGAACCATAAAACCTTAGGCTTCCTCCTTAGGCAGCTCACTCTTCTCCCTCTCCTTCTTCTTCTTTTTCTTCTTCTTCTTTCCTTCTTTCTTCATTAGCTCTCTCTTTGTTCTGCTATATCTCACATCTAAACTCTATATTTTGATCTTGAAGGGTCAAAAATTCCACTTGTAAACCTATTGTAATAAGACAAAATCATGATGTTGCATTCCTATTGGTTGAAAGTTCACTTTCCTCTTTTAGTCCCTTTTCTTCACTCCTTAAGCACCTTCATTCATCTCTTAATTCATAGATGCTCCTTATACTTTAAAATAAGCTATATAACATCATTATTTATGATAATATAACATGCACACAACATAAGATAATTTTCCATGCAATTATGCAAACATTACATATATGTTTAAGAGTGCCAAATGCAATGGTGCGTATGTCATCATCATGTTTATCCAATTCACGTATCTAAATGATCATTTATCTAATGCATATGTTCATATGGGATTTCATATCATTTATGCAATGAATATGTTCATGTGATAATGCCAATGAATATGGATATGGATGTTACGTAGACTTTAATTCTTAAAGCTCTTGAATGATTTCCTTCTTACTCCTCTTTGCTTACAAACCCTTGCTTGATTTATTTATTCACCTTTCAGATGGTTATTTAATGCCCTTGTTGTTCTAAATTCATAGGGTTTTGCCTCATTAAATAGTGTTTTTTAAGGTGTTTACTAAGTAGGAAGCTTGGTAGATTGGAAAAGGAACAATTTAGAGGCTTTTAAAAATTGTGTTTTTAGGCTTCTATGGGCACACGATTGTGCTTCAAGGCCCTACATTTTGAAAACATTTTGCTCGACTTGCTTTCTTGGGAGCGAGGGCATACAACATGATCATGCTTACTTGCAACCTATTTTTGACCCCAAAGATGAACAAATTACTTGAGTGTAAAATATAAAATATGAATGCCTATGTCTTAGTTTTCCAATGGCTTTTGAATCACCTCATTTAGATCTTTATAGAGTGAGATATGTCTAAAATATCGAACAATGCTTACGAATTGAGAACATGCAACTATCATGGCTTTTTTCATGCTTTTTGGCTACTTTTCTCTTTTTGATACCTAGAAAACATAAATTTACTTCCTTTAATCTTTTCCACATGTAAAATTAACATAAGATAATAAATATTTGAAAGGAATTACTTATCAAATATATGTAAATTATGCACTAAACATTTAACATGTCTATTTCCCTAGCCATGTCCTAGTCCAAGATTTCTAAGGGGCAGAGGCAAAAGTTAGGGTAATTGTAATGGTGATAGAGGGTTTATTATATAAAAATCCAATGCTTACGACCAAGGATAGCTAACCTAGGCTCATATACTTACCATGACCGAGCAAGAGGATCAAACATCCAACGCAGTAGCATTAGGTACATTATCTATCTATGGGATTGGCCCTTATGTATTATTTGACACTAGTGCTACTCATTCCTTTGTGTCACCTAATTTTGCATCAAGGATGAATGTGGTATGTCAGGAACTATAGGGCAACCTATTATGGTTAAAATGTGTTGTATGCCAAGTCCTATCTCTATCAGAGTGAGATGTCTTCCTATAAATTTGGTGATTCTTAATGTGCTAGATTTTGATATCATTCTTGATACAGATTATCTAGCCATATATCAAGCCAAAGTTGATTTCAAAAATAAAAGGGTGTTATTTGGTAAACTCACCTTTCAAAGTGATAAGACATATGCTCTTTCTAACATAATATATACCATTTTGTGCATGTAAGATATTGAGACATGAATGTAAGGGATAATTAGCATTGGTAAAGGACCTTGAAATGGGTAAAAGTAAACTAGAGACAATACCTATGGTGAATGAATTTCTTGATGTCTTTCCTAAGGAACTTTTAGGATTACCATTAGAAATGGAAATTGAATTTTTCATTGACTTAGCCTATAAAGCATAACTAATATACAAAGCACCACACATAATGGCACAAGAAGAATTAAAAGAGTTGAGGGACCAATTGTAGGAATTATAACACAAAGGCTTTGTATGCCCTAGTATTTCCTATGGGGTGCTCCGGTACTATTTCTAAAGAAGAATGATGGAACATTAAGGTTATGCATTGATTAAATAGAAGTTAATAAGCTCAACATTTAAAATTAGTATATGTTACCTTGAATTGGTGATTTTTTTGTTCAAATTGCAAAGGTCCATATACTACTCCAAAATTGATTTAAGGTATCGCCACCATTAGTTGAGAATTTGGGAGTACGATGTAGCTAAGATGGCATTCTGTATTTACTGTGGGCAATATGAATTTCTGGTTATGCCATTTGGATTCACTTATTATAATGACCATTTTCATTTACAAATCATGGCATTGATGTCCAAAAATACATATGCATGAAGGTTTTTTCATCATACATACAAAATCCAACATGTATTTAATATACATATATGTTAACTAATGTTCAAGGCTAGTGACTATGAACTAGTTTCTATCTAAATATATGTATATGACACAAAGAGAGAAAGAGTTGAAATTCAACTGACTTTATGTGGTCCATGTGTCTTTATGCAAAACTCTATGCACCAAAGTATCCAAATCCTATGCTTCAGTCTCTAGAAAACATAATTACAATTTGGTGAGTTGTAACTCAATGAATAAAAGCAATAATCATATTCTTACGGCACAACCAATAATTAAATATCATCAATATACGTTACAAGTATAAGAATCATTTATGCAAGTGGAAATGTAATAAATTGATATTTGTTGTGACCATACAACGTAAACACTGTTCGTGAGAATTATTGTGATTCAAGTGATATTTGATTTTACTGGCCAACATATAACAAGTGAATGATTTGATCAATACATGTGCCAATAGAACACACCAGTCCCTTTTCCAAGTGATTCGCAAGTGTTTGACAAGCTGGTTATAACATCCTTTTAGTTCCATATACATGTGTTCATTCGTAATAGTATACCAAGTAATCATTAAAAGCATATAATTCTCACTTGACTTGTATTCACATGTAAAATGTAACAATTCAATCACATAGACATGTGATAGAACATAATCATATCATAAAATTATTACACGTACACATTAGAATCTAATTATAGTTTTCACTCACCTTTTGATGTGAACAATCTTTACGATAGGTTTGGTTCTCTCTCTAGGCTTCCTCAAATTGTTGAGATTCTAAAATTTGATACATACATGGTTATAAGTATGTCAAAATGATTATGAATTCTTGGTATGCAACTATGGCGTGATCCATGCAAGTGGATTTACTGTTTATGCACATTTTCCTTATATAGCAGCCTAACCTTGCTACACTCTCAAAATAACTCTATATATCCATATCCAAATGACTTAATTCCTTTTTTCAAATAAACTAGACACATAATGATACAACATATTAAAATTTCATGTCAATATAAGACATACAGAAAATGTAGTGAATTTTTGAATTCTGCCATTTTTCAATGTCATCTCAGTCTAAGTACGTCTTATAATCTTAGGTATATCTCAAATTGTATAAATCCAATTGCAAAATTGATTTAGCAGAAGTTATAAAACACATAATGGAACATTTTCCATGTTTTACTCATTGTCTAATTCAGTCTATAAAGTCACCAAAACAAATGACAAATCTCAGGGTGAGCAGGCCTTCAACATGTTGACAATTAGTCATAATTAAGGGCAATATTTGATCAACCATGACAAATTTGGGAAAAACATTTTACATGAAAATAAATCAAACATAAATATATTATTTCAAGTTTCTCATATCATCAAATTTTTAATATATGGCCATCAAATTATTGGAAAACTGAATTAAAAGACAGATGAGGTTTCATTTAGTTTAGGGTTAGTCATAATCCATGAGCCATATCTCTTTCCACACAACAAATCAATCAAACTTGCTTTATAGGTATTTAGAGGGGATATAACCCTACAAATTTACTATTTTTAACTTTGTATAAGTCAACACCTAAAGTTATCAAAATATATGAAAATCTAAAGACTAAGGTAATTTTAGTTGGTTATAAACCAACCATAATGAAGGAGCCATATCTCTTTACACACACCAAATTAAACAAAATTATTTTCTATGAATTTGGATGGGGCATAAAGCTACAACTTTCATATTTTTCACTTTCCCTAATTCCTCTTCTAGTGTTATGAAATTGTGGGTATAAAATTCTACTCTAACAATAAAACCAACACAATCGACTCCTGTTTCTCTTGAATTTCATCTTCCATACATGAGCTCTAGCTCAAATACTCCCTAATTCTTACTAACCATGCATGATTAACATGTCATGAGAGATTAATTTCATATGGGAAGAAGATGAATTAACTTACCTATTTTCCCAAAGCTAGAAAAGCTTAGGATTCTTTCCTAGGCAGCTCACTCTTCTCCCTCTCCTGCATCTTCTTAATTTTTTTCTTTATTTCTTCCTTAGCACTCTGTTTCTTTTGCTTCCCCTTGCATTTAACGTTTCTATTCTGATACTAAAGGATGAGAAATTCCACTTATAAATGTAATGTAACAACACAAAATCTTGGCGTCATATTTCCATTGGTTGGAAGTTTACTTTTCCCCTTTTAGTCCCTCTTTTTAGCCCCTTCATCACCTTCATCCATCTCCTCATCCCCATGTGCTCCTTATACTTTTCAATAAGCTATAAAACATCATTATTTATGTTGTTGCAACATGCATACAACATAAGATAATTTGCCATGCAACTATACAAACATTACATATATGTTCAGGTGTCCTAAATGCAATGTTGCAAGTGTCATCGTCGTGCTTATCCAATTTACATATCTAAATTATCATTTATCCATTGCATATGTTCAAGTGGGATTGTAAATCATTTATACGTTGAGTATGTTCATGTAGGAATGACAATGAATGTTGATAGGGATGTTACGCTAATGCACCAGTAGCATTTACAAACTTGATGAATCAAGTGTCCCAACCCTTCTTAAATTGATGTTTCATTATTTGTATTAATAATATCATAGTTTATTCTTGAAGTGTCGAGGATAATGCTTATCACCTGTGATTAGTACTGTAGACCTTAATGGAACACTTATATATATATATATATATATATATATAATATGCCAAATTCTCCAAATGTGAATTTTTACTTACTAAGGTTCATTTCCTTGGTCATATAGTATTTAAGCAGGGTTTGATAGTTGCTTATAAGAAGATTGAGATGGTAAAACAATGGCCTAGACCCACCATACTTATAGAAATTAGGAATTTTATTGGATTATATTTCTACTAAGACATTTTGTGTAGGATTTCTTAAAGATACTTCCATCTATAACGCAACTAACTCAGAAGAATCAAAAGTTCATATAGATTGATGAAAGCTAATTTTTAGTATTTAAAGAAAAAGTTGATTTTAGCCTCCATTTTGCCTTATAATTTAGTGAAGAAAGGTACATTATGTATTGTGGTCCTTTCAGAGTGGGTTTAGGGTGTGTACTGATGTAGAATAGTAGGGCGATTACATATGCCTCTCATTAGCTAAAACCATATGAAAGGGACTACCCTACCCATGATGGTATAAGTTATTCTTGCTTTAAAGATTTAGTGGCATTATTTATATAAGGCTACTTATGAGATCTTTATGGATCATCAAAGCCTTGAATACATAATTACATAAAAGGAGTTAAACTTTACTTAGTGATTATGAGTGCACCATAGAATAGCACATGAGTAAAGCTAATGTTGTGGCGAATGCTTTATGTAAAAGTTGATAAGAAGCTTAGCTCATATATAGGTACATAGGATACCTATTATGCAATAAGTACAATAAGTTCTCTCACCTCATATTGAGTTGGAATTAATAGAGCTTGGCTCATTTCTAACTCAAAATTGTAGTTAAACCTTTGTTGATAAATAAAATTGGTCAAGCTCAACATTGAAACCCTTAGCTAGTGAAAGTAGCCAATGTAGTGAAAAAAGAAACCACCTCTTAATTTTGGGTTTGATAAGTAAGGTGTTTTATATTGTGATAAACAATTATGTGTTCCTAAGATGGATGATTTATTAGAGGACGTGATGAGAAAGGCTTATAATTCATCCTATTCCACTCTTGCAAGAGCTATTAAAATGTACCAAGATATGAAGGAAAATGTTGGTGGAAAATCATAAAGAATGAGATCGCCCAATATGTGATCTCATGTGAGGCCTATCAAAATGTGATGTCCCAATTACTAATCATTCCTAAAATAGGTGCATTAACTTATTCATAAAACATGGAATACTAAATTCACATAACATCATTAAAATCCTCTCATTTTATCCATTGTCATTAAAAAACCTTATTTCAATTATTATTATTTTTTATTTACACTATGTAACTTGTTTTACAACATAGTGACTATTTACAACAAAATATACATGGCTAAACAAACTAAAATACTAATTGATAGCATACTGGCCCAACCTCTACTAGATTGCTAGATAACAACTTCGCAAAGTAAACTGGATGCAATCTTTAGTCTACTCTTCCTAAAAGAAAATTTAATGGAAAAGAGTGAGCTTGCATACTCAGTAAGTAAATGCATAACGATACTTCAATCTCAAATAACATAACAAACATTTAAATATAAATAACTCATCATCATATCTATGCTTGAAATAAAGAGTTTTTACTCTTAAATGCCATACAGGCTATCAAATGTTATGGTCACATAGGTTGTCATGAATTGTTGCCACATAGGCTATATATATCACTACCACAAAGGCTTTCATTCTCGATTGCCACATAGGCTATAAATATTATTACCGCACAAGCTTTAGATAACATTGCCACACAGGCTATCGAATATTACTGCCACAAAGGTTGTCAGATGTTATTGCCATATAGGCTGTTATATATCATTGTCACACAGACTATGAATATTATTGTTTGTCTAACAACATCAAGTTTTAGTCTTTTAATGATTCAACTATAAATCAAATAAAATTTCAACAACATAATGATTAATAACAACACCCATAACTTTGACTACTCATATCAACACATACTCTCATTCCTAAGTTATAATTTGTCAATATCTTGTGAAAATTAATAAATTAAGAGCATAACCATCTTTTCATCAATGTATTCATTAATATCATCTCATTAAACAACATTTCATTCCATTGAGTATATATTCATGGCATTCAACCAATCACACTCATAGTACCATTAGCTATTTACTTACCTCCTCCTTCAAGATTATTAAGCTGTGAATGGTTCCGACTTATTCTCACTATTATCTTTAATGCCTTAAGGACTTATTTCAATACACCAAATCAATTTAAGATGATAAGGTAAGATTTTCATTTTGTTATGCAAATATGCTCTAGTAAAATATCATGAACTTGATAGATTGTTTCTATAATTACTTTTAACTCACAAATCCAAATGGTTGATTTTTTTTCTAATTAAACTAGATATATATATGGGTACACCATATCCAAAATTCATTCCAAAATATATACTACATAATTTATGGTCAATTTTATGAATTTGCTCTATTTCAATATCATCTCGGCTTGAGTAGGTCTTACAACATTTGATATATCACAAATCTTACAAATCCAATTGCAAAAAATTATATCAAAAGTTATAAAACACATAAAGGAACATTTTTCATGTTTTACTCATTGTCTTAGTCTATAAAGTCGCCAAAACAAATAACCAATCTCAGGGTTAGCAAGTTTTCAACATGTTGACAATCAGTCATAATGAAGGGTAAATATCTCAACAACCCTATTAAATTTGGTAAAAGTATTTTATAGGCATGTATCTCATACATAAATACAAAACTTTCAAGTTTTACACATCACCAAATTCCTAATCTATGGCCACCAAATTCTTAGAAAACATAATTAAAAGACTGATGAGGTTTCATCCGAGTACAGGGTCAGTCACAGTCAATGAGCCATATCTCTTTCCACACAACACATAAATCAAAACTGATTCATAGGTATTTAGAAGGGATATAACCCTATAAATTTTATGTTTTTCATTTTATCTAAACAACACATAAGGTCATCAAAATATATGAAAATAGAGAGATTGAGGTGATTTCGTTGGTTGTGAACTAGTCCTAATGAAGGAGTCATATCTCCTCACGCACACCAAATAAAGCAAAATTGTTTCATATGAATTTATATGGGGAATAAAGCTACAACTTTCACATTTTACACTTTCCTTAATTCCTCTTGTAGGGTAATGAAATCATAGGTACAATATTATGCTCTAATAGCAAAACCAACACAATAAGCTCTTATTTCTCTTTAATTTCAACTTCCATAGATAAGGTCTACCTCAAATACTCTATAATTCTTACTAACCATGCATGATTAACATGTCATTAGGGGTTAATTTCATATGAGAAAAAGATAAATGAACTTACCTATTTCCCATAATCAGAAAGCCTTAGAATTTTTTCCTAGGCAGCTTAATCTTCTCCCTCTCTTTCTTTTTATTCTTTTTCATCTTCCTTTTTTTCTTTCTTCCTTAGCTCTTTATTTTTTTTGTTGTACCTCACATTTAACCTCTCTATTCTAATCCTAAAGGGTGAAAAAATCCACTTGTAAACCTATTATAACAAGAAAAAATCATGGTGTTTTATTTATATTGGTTGAAAGTTCACTTTTCCTCTTTTAGTCCCTATTCTTCATTCCTTAAGCACTCCAGCCATCTCCTAATCCCTAGATGCTCCTTATACTTTTAAATAAGCTTTATAACACTATTATTTATGATGTTATAACATGAACACAACATAAGATAATTTTTCATGCAACTATACAAACATTAAATATATGTTTAAGTGTCCTAAATGCAATGGTGTAAGTGTCATTGTTGTGCTTATCTAATTCATATGTCTAAACAATCATTTAGCCAATGCATATATTCAAATATAACATAATTAAAATGCATATGATTTAGGTTGAGGATGTTACAATTCTCCTCCTCTTATAGAAATTTCGTCCTCAAAATTTTACTTACTATAAATTTAGAATAGATAGGGACATTGTCATCTCATGTGTTCCTCTGCTTCCCTAGTGGCCTCCTTAGGTGAGTGATGACTCCATCTCACTTTAACCATGGGTATCACTTGAATCCTTAATTATTTTAGTTGTTGATCAAGAATTTCAAATAGTTGTTCATGATAAGTCATATAATCAGACAATTCAATATGTGGCTCTGATAATACATGGCTAGGATTATACCAATACCTTCAAAGCCTAGAAACATGGAACACATCATGTATCTGAGATAATTCTACTAGTAATGCCAATCGATATACCAAAGGCTCGATTCTCTTTATGATCTCATATGGCCCAATGTACATTGGATTCAACTTTCCCTATTTACCAAACCTAATAATGCCTTCCGATGGTGAAACTTTCAAAAATACTTTATCTCTAACTTGATATTCCATTTCTCATCTATGTTTTTCAACATCCCCTTTTTGCCTTTTTTGAGTTGTTTGCAAACATCTTCTGACTACTTGGATATTAGTCACTGTATCTTATACCATCTTGAGACCCTCTAACTGTCTCATCCCTTCAACATCCTAACAAATTGGACTTCTACATTTCCAGCCATATAAAGCTTCATATGGTGCCATAACAATACTGGAGTGATAGCTATTATTATATGTGAAATCCATTAATGGCAAATGATTATCCCAATTGCCTTTGAATTCTAAGACACAAGATCGTATCATATCTTTAATATTTGAATAATCCTCTTTGATTAACCATCAGTATATAGGTGAAAAGCAATGCCAAAATTCAAATGAGTACCCATGGCTATTTTTAAGTTGTTCTAAGAATGAGAATTGAATATGGAATCTCTATCAGACACAATAGAAATAGGAATGCCATGTAATCTCACAATCTCAACAACATATATTTTAGTTAGTCTATGAAGTAAATCTATTTGTCATATAGGCAAGATGTGTGCAGATTTTATGAGTCTATTTATAGTAACCCAAACATCATTATGCCTTTTTTGTGTTTGAGGCAAACCAATAACAAAATCCATTGAAATTTTCTCCCATTTCCATATGGGAACAGATAAAGGATGCAACTTCCCTGATGGTGTTTGATGCTATGCCTTTATCTGTTGGCAGGTTAAATATCTTAATACAAACTCAACTATATCTTTCTTCATCGTTGACCATAAAAAATATGACCACAGTTTTCTATACATTTTTGTACTTCCTGGGTGCATAGCATATGGTGCACTATGTGCCACTTACATAATTTATGATCTCAAACCATCAACATCTGGTACAGAGACTTGACTACCCATCATTGTCATTCCATCATCTCTAATAAAAAATTTATTCTTCTTACCTTATTGTATCTTCTGTAGCATTTTCTACAAATATGGATCCTTTATATGAACTTCTCTAATTTCGTCATTTGTTATATGCTTTAACTAAAGAGTAGCCATTAAAGCTATCACATTCTCAATATGAAATTTTACATTTAAAGCATGAAGATTAACCAAGGATGTCAAATTACAACCAACCATACCGACAATAACATCTAAGGCTTTTTGGCTTAAAGCATTAGCAACAACATTAGCCTTACCTGGATGATAATCAATAATGCAATCATAGTCCTTCAATAATTTCATCCATCGTCTCTGCCTTTGGTTTAATTCTCTATGTGTTGGAATATATGTCAAGCTTTTATGATCTGTCAGAATCTGAAATGTCTTTCCATACAAGTAATGCCTCTAAATTTTCAAGTCATGGATAATGGCTGCCAACTCTAAGTCCTGTGTAGGATGATTTTGCTCATGAGGCCTTAGCTATCGAGAAGCATAAGCTATCACTTTTCCATGCTACATCGATACACAACCTAACCCTAATCTTAATGCATTAGTGTATACCACCAATCAACCATTTGTTGATAGCAATGTCAATATTAGTGTTATAGTCAATCTCTTTTTTAGTTCCTCAAAACCTTGATGAGATTGATCATCCCATTTAAATGCTACATTATTTCATAATAATTTTTTCAATGGCCCATCAATAATGGAGAATCCTTCCACAAATCGTCTATAATAACCAGTCAGCCCAAGAAAATTAAACACCTCAAATACATTTTTGTGTGGATCCCACTCCAAAATGGCTTTCACCTTAGCTGGATCAAGTTGAACACCATGTCTAGACACAATAAGCCCTAAAAAGACCACTTGTTCCATCTGAAAGTTGCATTGTTCAATTTGGCATATAACTGTTTTTTCTTTAAGATATGCAATACGATTCTCAGATATTGCTCGTGCTCCTCATGATTTTATGAGTATATGAGAATGTCATAAATGAACACAATTACGAACTAATCAAGAAATTGCTAGAAGGTATGATTCATTAATTCCATAAATGCTACTGGTGCTTTAGCTATCCCAAAAGGCATAATAAGGAACTCGTAGTGGACTTAGTACGAAAAGCAGTTTTTGGAATGTCTTGCTCAGCAACCCTCAACTTCCAATACCCATATCTCAAATCAATTGTTGATAATGCAGTTGCTCCTTGAAGTTGGTCAAGCAAATCGTCAATTCTCGATAAGGGATATTTATCCTTTAATGTTACTTGATTCAGTTGCCTATAATTAATACACAATCACATACTCTCATCCTTTTTCTTCACAAATAACACCGATGTCCCCCAAGGAGATGTACTAGGTCAAATGAAATTTGTAACAATTCTTCTAATTATTTATTTAATTCTTATTGTTCTACTACTGCCATTCCATTAAAATTAACTTCTCTATGTGGTGGTAAACCCAGTAAATCATCAAGAAATACTTCTGGAAATTCTCTAACTATAGGAATATCTGCCAAACCCAAACTAGGAACACTAATGTCCACCACACTTGCTAGAAATGCATCACAACCTTCTTTGATTGGTTGAAAAGCCTAAATAGCTGAGATTAAACAAGTTAGAATAATTTTGCACTTCATAACAAATATAACTCTTAATTGTCTTGAAGATGTGATCATCAATTTTTAGTATGACAATTTAAAACTACATGATATTTTTCTAACCAGTCCATCCCTAAAATAACATCGAATTCCTTAAAGTTCTTTAATATTAAATATGCAGTCAATACAACACCACATACTAAGACAGGACAAGTTTTACATACTTTGTTTACAATCACATTACCTCCAGTAGGCATCAAAACACCTAATCATATCCTAAGGATTCAACTATAACATGCACCCGTGATGCAAATTCTAAAGACATAAATGAATGTGTGGATCCTGGGTCTATCAAAACATAAGCACCTACATTACAAATAGAAATTGTACCATAAACAACTTCAGGAGCTGTTGGAGCCTTTTGACTAGTGATAGCATAAACTCTAGCCCGTGGTTGAGTATGGGCAATCTGTCCGCCACTAAAAATTGAAGTTGGTCCATCATGTCCTTCTCTACCCCAACCTCGCCCTCTGCTTCTGCTTGTGTCATGAAAATTCTCCCCAACACTACTCTGCCTAAGTACTTGAGATTCCCTTCTAATTAAACCTGCCATTGGACAATCTCTACTCACGTGGCCTGATTTTTTACAAGTATAACAAGTAAGCCTTTTAGGTCCCTAACACTCTCTAAAATTAGTTCTTCCACAATTATTACAAATTGGGGCTACACCTCTACCGAGTATGCCCATAGGTCCTCTCCTACCCTTTGAGCCTTCAAAACTTCCATAACTACCTCTACTCAGTGCCATGAATACTAATCTACCAGGATGACTCAAGCCTCTGCCTCTTTGATTACTAGTAACTCCTTGAAATCTCAATCCCATAGATGATGTGAAACTACCTCTTTTTATGACGCTAATTGGTTTTCCACTCCACCTTGTGTAACTTCCCTTTCTTCTCAGCTCAATTGCATTATTCTCTTGGATCACCTCCTCAGCTCGAATAGCTGTTGCTAATAATGTAGTATAATTGGTTGGTTTAACTACTAATCAATCTCAAATTTCTAACCTTAGTCCCCTTTCAAATTTCTGGCACTTCAATTCCTCTATAGCTATATACTCTGGGGCATATCTTGAGAGTTTAACAAATTATACTTTATAGTCTACCACTGTTATACCATTTTCCTGCAATTGGAAAAATTTTATCTTCCTATTATCTAAATATACTACTGGTGTGTATTTGTTTGCAAACTTCCTTAGAAAATCACCCCACGTCAAAGTCATCGGTTGGGTAGTGCCACTAGGAATAGTCTCCCATTAGTTTAACATATTTTTTTAAAGCAATGATATTGCATACTTTAGCTTTTGCTATAAGGTACATTAAAGCCTATTCAAGATTCTCTTAGTTCTTTTAAGCCACTTATCAGCCTCAGCAGGATCTACAATGCCGTCAAAGTCAATTGCACCTTATTTCCTTAATCTATCATAATTCTTGTATATGGCAGGTCCTGCATATGCTTGTGCTGTAAATCTCTGCATCATCTCAGCAAATTGCATGATACTTGGATTTACACTCACTGCATGAAATATTTCTTGACATCTCAAGATTCTCTGCAACATGGTAAACATGCTCACGTGCCTAAGCAAACTCAACAAACTCATCTAATAACCTCTGGGCCAACATGAACTCCATCAGGTGCATCCATACTCCTTTATGCCAATACATGTAAGCATTAACACAATGCAAATATCATATATATCACATTCATATTACACATGTCTACATAATCATTTACCTGCTCTGACACCACTAAAATGTTACGACCCAATTACCAATAATTCCTAAAGTAGGTGTATTAACTTATTCATAAAACATGGAATACAAAAGTGACACAACAACATTAAAATCGTCTCATTTTTCTATTGTCATTAACAGACCTTATTTCAATTATTATTATTTTTTATTTACATTATGTATCTTGTTTCACAACATATTGATTATTTATAACAAAGTATACATTCTACACAAAACTAAAATACTAATTAACTGAATATTGGCCTAACCTCTATTAGATTACTACACAGTAACTTTGAAATGTAAACTGGATGCAATCTTTAGTCTACTCTTCGTGAAAGAAAATTTAATAAAAAAGAGTGAGCTAACATACTAAGTAAGTAAATGCATAACAATACTTCAATCTCAAATAAAATAACAAACATTTAAATATAAATAACTCATAATCATATCCATGCATGAAATAAAGAGTTTTTACTCTTAAATGCCATACAGGCTATCAAATGTTATTGTCACACAAGCTGTCATAAATTGTTGCCACATAGACTATAGATATCACTGCCACAAAGGCTTTCATTTTTTATTGCCACACAGGCTATAATTATTATTGTCACATAGGCTTTAGATATTGTTGGCACACAGACTATCAAATGTTATTGCCACACAGGCTGTCAAATGTTATTGCCACACAAGCTGTTATATATCATTGCCATAAAGGCTATGAATATTATTGTTTGCCCAACAACATCAAGTATTACACTTTAAATAATTCTATTATAAATCCAATAAAATTTTAGCATTATGATGACTAATAATAACACCTATAACTTTGGCATCTCATATCATCACATACTTCCATTCCTAAGTCATAATTTATCAATATCTCATCAAAATAAATAAATCAAGAGTATAACCATATTTTCACCATTGTATTCATCAATATCATCTCATTAAATAACATTTCATTCCATTGAGTTTATGTTCATGGCATTTAACCAACCATGTATATAGTACCATTAACTATTTCCTTACCTCCCCCTTAAAGCTTTTTAAGCCGTTATGGTCCCAGCTTATTCTCACTATTATCTTTAATGCCTCGATGACCTATTTCAATGCACCAAATCAATCCATGATGATAAGGTAAGATTTTCATCTTGTTATGCAAATATGCTCTAGTAAAATATCATGAACTTGATAGATTGTTTATATAATTACTTTTAACTCAAAAATCCAAATGACTGATTATTTTTTTTTTTTAATTAAAGTAGATATATATGAGTACACCATATCCAAAATTTAGTCCAAAATATATACTACATAATTTATGGTCAATTTTACGAATTTGTCATGTTTCAATGTCATCTCAGCCTGAGTTGGTCTTACGTTATTAGATATATCTCATATCTTGCAAATCCAATCACAAAAATGATTTACCTGAAGTTAGAAAACACATAATGAAACATTTTTCATGTGACATCCCATTTAAATCATTATTAAAATTTTTCTCAATCTATCCATTGTCATTAAAAGACCTGATTTCAATTATTATTTATTTATTATTTTTTCCTACACTATGTCTTTTGTTCACAACATAGTAACTATTTACAACAAGGTATACATGGCTAAACAAACTAAATACTAATAGACTGCATATTGGCCCAACCTCTATTAGACTGCTAGACAACAACTTCAAAATGTAACTGGACGCAATCTTTAGTCTACTCTTCTTGAAATAAAATTTAATGCGAAAGAGTGAGCTTGCATACTCAGTAAGTAAATGCATAACAATACTTCAATCTCAAATAACGTAACAAACATTTAAATATTAATGACTCATTATCATATCCATGCACAAAATAAAGAGTTTTTACTCTTAAATGCCACATAGGCTATCAATATCACTACCCAAAGGCTTTCATTTTTGGTTGCCACATAAACTATAAATATTATTGCCATACAAGCTATAGATATCATTGCCACACAGGCTATCAAATGTGGTTGCCACATAAGCTATTTTATTTTATTGCCACACAGGCTACTATTTTTTATTGCCATACAGACTATAGATATCATTGCTAGGCTATCAAATGTTCTCGCCACACAGGCTGTTATATTTTATTGCCACACATGTTATAAATATCATTGCCACACATGCTATCAAATGTTATTGCCACACAGGTTATTATATTTTATTGCCACACAGGCTATAGATATCATTGCCAAACAGGTTATCGAATGTTATTGCCACATAGGCTGTTATATTTTATTGCCACATAGGCTATAGATATCATTGCCACACAGACTACCGAATGTTACTGCCACACAGACTGTTATATTTTATTACCATACAGGCTATGAATAGTGTTACTTGCCAACAACATCAAGTATTATTCTTTCAATAAATCAACCAAAATTTTAGCAATATAATGCCTAATAATGACACCCATAACTTTGGCAGCTCATATCACCACATACTCTCATTCCCAAGTCATAATTTATCAACGTATTATGAACATAAATAAATCAAGAGTATAAAAATCTTTTCATCAATGTAATCCTCAATATCATCACATTAAACAACATTTCATTCCAGTGAGTATATGTTCATGGCATTTAACCAATCACACGTATAATACCATTAGTTATTTACTTACTTCCTCCTTCAAGCTTATTAAGTCGTGGATGGTCCTGGCTTATTCCCATTATTATCATTAATGCCTCGAGGACCTATTTCAATACACCAATCATTCCATGATGATAAAGTAAGATTTTCATCTTATTATGCAACTATGACATGATTCATGCAAGTGGACCTAGTGTTTATGCATATTTTCCTTATATGGCAGCTTGAGCTTGCTATACTCTCACAGAAATAACTCCAGATATACTCATCCAAATTACTTGATTCTTTTTTCCAAACACATTAGACATATAATGATACAACATATTTGAATTTCAAGTGAATGTCAACCACACAAAAAATGTGGTGAATTTTTTAATTTTGCTCTATTACAATGTGATCTCAGTTTGAGTAGGTATTACATTCTTGGGTGTATCTCAAATTATACATAACCAGTTGCAATAATAATCTACCATCAATTACAAAACATATAAAGAAACAATTTTCATGTTTTACTAATTGTCTAATTTAGTCTATAAAGTCACCAAAACAAAAGAACGAATCTCTTAGTGAGCAAGTTTGCAATATGTTGACAAATAGTCATGATGAAGGGACAATACCTCAATAACCATGCTGGATTTGACAAAAATATTTCACATTAATGTAGATCAAACATAAATATATAACTTTCAAGTTTGGACTATCATCAAATTATGAATCTATGGCCATCAAATTCTTGGATAACATAATTAAAAGAATGGTGAGGTTTCATCCGGGTATAGGGTCAGTCCCAATAAATGCGCCATATCTCTTTCCACACAATAAATCAATCAACACTAATAGTATTTATAGTGGATATAAAGCTACAAATTTCATGTTTTGCACTTTGTCAAAATCAGAACATAAGGTCATTAAAATATAAGAAAATAGAAAGACTAAGGTCATCTCGGTTGGTTGTGAACCAACCCTAATGAAGGAGCCATAACTCCTCACACACACTAAATCGAGCAAAACTGTTTTTTATGCATTTATATGGGATATACAGCTACAACTTTTGTATTTTGTACTTTTCCTAATTCCTCTTATAAATTATGGGTACAAAATCCTACTCTGACAGTAAAATCCAACACAAACAGGTCTTGTTCTCTTGAATTTCAACTTCCATCCAAGAGCTCTGCCTCAATTACTCCATAATTCTCACTAACCATGCATGATTAACATGTCACGAGAGGTTAATTTTAGTTAAGAAGAAGATAAATTGGCTTACTTATTGTCTTAGAATTAGAAAAACCTTTGGACTCTTGCCTTGGCAACCCACACTTCTTCCTCTCCTTTTTCTTCTTCTTCTTCTTCTTCTTCTTTTCTTTCTTTCTTCCTTGGTTCTCTCCCTCTTCTGCTATAACTTAGGTCTAACCACCTAATTTTGATCCTAAATGGTCAAAATTTCCACTTGTAAGCCTATTGCAACAAGATAAAATCATGGTGTTGCATTCCTATTAGTTGGAAGTTCACTTTCCTCTTTTAGTCCCTCTTTTTCACTCCTTAAACACCTCCATCCATCTCCTAATTCCTAAATGGTCCTTATACTTTAAAATAAGCTCCATAACACCATTATTTATGATGTTGTAAGAAGCACACAACATAAAATAATTTGTCATGCAATTATACAAACACTACATATGTGGTCAAATGTCCCAAATGTAATGGTGCAAGTGTCATTATCATGCTTCTACAATTCACATGTCGAAATGATTATTTATCCAACGCATATATTCAAATATAACGTAATTAAAATACATTTGATTTAGGTTGAGGATGTTACAATTGTCCCTCTTTTATAGAAATTTTGTCCTCAAATTTTTTATTATTTTTTTACTTACTAGAACTTTAGAATAGATAGGGTTATTGTCGTCTCATGTGTTCCTCTACTTCCCAAGTGGCCTCTTTAGGTGAGTGATGACTCCATCTCACTTTAACCATAGGTATCACTTAATTCCTTAACTATTTTAGTTGCTAATCAAGAATTTCAACTGGTTGATCATATAAGTTATATCATCAGACAATTCAATCTCTAGCTTTAATAATACATGGCTAGGATCATACCGATACCTTCGAATCATAGAAACGTGGAACACATCGTGTTTATGAGATCATTCTACTAGTAATGCCAATCGATATGCCAAAGCCTAATTCTTTCTATGATCTTATGTGGTCCAATGTACCTTGGACTCAACTTTCCCTGTTTACCAAACCTAATAATGTCTTTCCATGGTGAAACTTTCAAAAATACTTTATCTCCAACCTGATATTCCATTTCTCGTCCATATTTATCAACATACCCTTTTTTCCTTTCTTGAGCAGCTTGTAAACATCTTCTGACTACTTGGATTTTGGCCATTGTATCTTGTACCATCTTGGGACCTTCTAACTATCTCATCCCTTCAACATCCTAACAAATTGGACTTCTACATTTCCTGCTAAATAAAACTTCATATGGTGTCATGCCAATGTTGTAGTGACAACTATTATTATATGCAAATTCTATTAATGGCAAATGATCATCCCAATTCCCTTTGAATTTTAACATATAGGCTCGCATCATATCCTTTAATTCTTAAATAATCCTCTTTGATTGACTATCAGTCTGTGGGTGAAAAGCA